>JAADVT010000565.1:0-20882 GCA_023335895.1 Pythium rishiriense
CGCAAATGCAATTCTGACTGCATGGTGAGAATGCCAGTAAACTATTGGATATAATCGTGGTATTTATTTCATAATAGACCGCTTTCATTGGTGAAAATCGAAAAAACACCGGTGTCCCTATGTATTTGTCGCGGAGTGTATATGGGTCAAAAGAAGGTAGGTAGGATGCTTAAGTCTATGATAAATTGTTAGTTACAATATACCGTATAATGTAAATTTACGACTTTGGGAGCCGTGGTTCCTCCACAAGATTCCATCGAATCTCGCGTGGAGCCGCTCGTGTGCGCGTCTTCCTCTCATTCCCGTACGCGCCGTGAGCCGACCCGACGCGAACCGCGAGTATAGCGAGCGACCGCCGAGACCGCGCGGCGCTCCCTCGTGCCTCCGTACTGTAGCACCGCGTCACCATGGTCCAAGTGATGCCTCAGGAGAGCTACGTCGTGGTGGTGGTCGTCGACGACGACAAACGTCCAGGCAAAGCGTCGCAAGAGGACTACGGCCAGGCGCCCCCGCTAGAAATGTCCGCGCGCGAACATGACACTCACACACAGAGCTGGCGGCAGTGGTGGAGCGCGTGGATTGGTACGTGGAGGATTATCTTGCGGAGACCTTGTCTGTCACTCACCAAGGACCGCTTGTGGACTTGACTGTATTAGGGCTTGTGGTCGTCGGCTCGCTGCTTTGTCCGCTTATGGCCATGCAGATCCTCGAGTCGGTGGATGTGGAGGCGGCCATCGGGCTCGCGCGCGTCGTGCTGTTTCTCGCCGCGTACGTTGGCACGTGGGCAGTGCTTGCGCGCGTGTACCGGTGGATCAACTCGGCATGAAGCACTCGCCACCCAACAAAACAACCCGCTTCTCCAAACGGTCGTTCGCTGGAGAGAAGGCCCCCATTTCGCCCGGGTCTAGCCGAGGTTTCGCCACTCGGAAGCTTCAATCGGGCGACCAGTTCATCCCCGGGGAGGCAGATCTCTCCGGCTGAGGGGCTCAGCGTTCTTGCTGAGGCAGCAAAAAAACGTCCCGCAGCGTCGCGCCGAACACAGAGGCATAACGTGAGGGTGGCGATCGGCTCTGTTGAAGGCTTCGATCGCCACACAGACAGTCGCCACTCAGGCACACCACTCCATCAGAAGGGCCACACGGAGTGGTCATGTCCACCCATGACCATAGCACTGCCCCCTTCAAGATATACTTTCCGCACAAGCTGGATCCACTACCTCCCTTCAAGGACCTCGCGAGGCAGATATAGCGAATGTGTGGCATCCATCCAAGAGAGAACGCCTTGAAGACCATCCCGGCTCGCTGCTGCGACACGCTGTGTGAGTGGCTCCTGAGACCACAAGGTCAAAAACACGTTGCCACCTCCAGACGAAATCCCGAAACGTCGCATCGACTCCCACGGACGCCAGAAATTGGCGAGACGCTGCCGAGTCGCCATTCACGGACCGTGGTGTCCCAACGCAGAAGAATCAACATCGTGGGCTTTTGATAGTCATCCACGTGAGGGCGGATTGGTGGAAATTCTCTGTTATGGATTAACCAATCATAACATTTATACAACATCTTGTTTCATTACTTTACAGTGGGATGCGGTGTCTCCAACCCTTTCCCTATGCAGAAAATCTCAACAGACTGGATCTCCGAACCAATCCAAAACCCCACGATCAATGAGCCTCTGATATCAGATACACCCATCATTTTTATTGTTGTTGCGATATTTTATTGATATTTCATGTATGGATACCTTCGTAATGATATAAACATTGAAAACAAATATTTAGGTTTTGGCTAAGATGCCGGTCCTCCAACTGGCCAGACGTCGCTGCCAGGTGGTCACCCCGAACATCCGGAAACCCGCTGCACCCACTCTACCATCAACGAGGTTAGTCGACCGTCTCCTCCTCCATCCCCTCACTCCCACACACCCACCGCTCCCCTTCCTCTCCGCTCCTCTGCGTGGGAGAAACCCCCCTCCTCCGCTCTCGTCCTCCCACAGCGAAAGCGCCCACAGAATCCTTCGCCATGGACTCCCCGCACAAGTTTGGCCCCGTGCTGGGCGATCCGCACGAGTCGCCTCGGCGCCAGGGCCGTCCGCGGCGCGCGCTCGTGCTGGGCGTCGTGGCGCTCACGGCCGTGGTCGCGGCCGCCGTCGGCGTGTACGTGTTCACCCAAAAGTCCAAGGACACGGCCGCCAACACGGCCTCCGAGGCCAGCGGCACGAGCGGCTCGTCCTCCAAGAAGACGTCCTCCGGGTTCTCCAACGCCACGGACGCCGCGTCCAACGTGGGCACGGTCAAGCCCGGCGGTGGCAGTAGTGCCGTCGAGGACGACACCACGACGAGCGGCTCGTCGGCAAAGCAGAAGAACAAGGCGCCGACGACCGACCCGACGCAGGAGACGTTCTCGCTCCACGCGCTCGCGATCGGCGACTGGGGCGTCTCGGTCTCGGGCGACTCGTGCTGTTCCAAGTACGAAAAGGAGGACGGCGAGAGTTTGTACAAGGACGAACAGGCCCAGGACCAGGTGTCGTACTTGCTCGCGCTCTCGGCCAAGGAGCTCAAGCCCAAGGTGATCATCAGCCACGGCGACAACTTTTACTGGAACGGCGTCGGCTCGGGCGACCAGACCGAGCGGTTCACGACGACGTTCGAGGACAAGTACAACCAGCCGTCGCTCCAGGATATCCCGTGGCTCAACGTCATGGGCAACCACGACTACGGCGGCGCCGCGTACCTGTGCGGTGACCGCGACTACGAGTGGGTCGAGTGCACGACCCGCAAGGAGATGGAGGCCGCGCTCGACGCGCGCTTCACCTCGCAGAGCAGCTACGTGTCGCCCAACGGCGACCGCTGGAAGATGCCCAGCCACTACTACAAGGAGACCATCAAGGATGCTTCGTCGGGCGTCTCGGTCGACATTTTCAACGTCGACACCAACGCCGCCACGGTCCACGGCGCCGAGCAGGTGTGCTGCCAGTGCTACGGGTACGTCGGTCCGCAGAACAAGACCGACCCGGACTACGTCAACTGTAACACGGTCCACCGCGGCCACAAGTTCTGCTTTGGCGGCGACACCACGATCTTTGACGCGTGTATGGCCAAGTTCAAGGCCTGGACGGACGACTCACTCAAGCAGCTCATCACCGACACCCAGGCATCTACGGCCGACTGGAAGGTTGTCAACTCGCACTACTCGCCGCACTACCACATGGATCCCGCGATGATGAAAACATGGTTTGATGCGCTCGAAAAGGGAGGCGTCCAGCTATTCATCAACGGCCACACGCATGCCGAGAGCCACGACACCAGCACGTTCAACACGCACTTTATCACGAACGGTGCCGGCGGCGGTATCCAGAGTGAGTCGATCGGTGCTCCGCCACCCGAGGTGACCAACGTCAAGACCGTGTGGTCCGGCGCGAACTCGCCCTACGGATTCTTCGAACTGTCGTTCTCGAAGGACTGGCTGCGCGCACAGTTCATCACGTTCGGCAAGGACTGGCAGTTCGCAAGTGACGCCAGCTCAACGGTCCGCGGCTCGAAGAGCGTGGGTCACTGCTGGTATATTCCCAAGGACGGCTCGGCCGGCCAAGAATGTTGAGCCCCCAACACTTTTCGTCCAAGTAGAGTGTAGAAGCGTGAGTTGATTTATGTCGGTCACTGGACCTCCCCACCTATCTCGTCAAGCAGTAAGGCAGACGGTAGAGTATATATGGAAACCAGAAAATCCCATATCAGTGAGATGAGATGTGATGGTTTGGATGGAGTGTACGTGGTGTGATACACAAGGTGGGCTCCGTCCATTGATACCGACACTGCATCCTCCGCCGACAGAGTACCCGGTCATTCCGCAACAAACGCTGTCGTCCGCTCGACATTTCCAGTTCTTCAACTGTACCCATGGTCATTCAAGCGCTGCCCCGCGAAGCTGATGCGACCGTGCTGGCGATCAACGGAAAGCACCAAGGTTCAGCGCCTCGAGAGACCCACTCAGAGACTTTATTGGATCATGTCGCTCGTGGGCCCTGTCGACGATTCTTTAGAGAATGGCCACCATGTTGGCTCTCGACTCCAGCCTCGTCAGGTACGTGGATGTAAATGGCTCGAGTGCGTTGAAATTTCGCTTACACGAGGCCGATGTGAAGCGGTGTTAGTGTTTGGATTTACGATTGTATCGCTAGCCGCCGCGCAGCAGCTTGGCCTCCTCGACGCCGACATGCTCTTGAAACTAGGTCGTGTCCTCGCGTTCTTGGGTGTCTATGTTGGAGCGTGGGTCATCATAGCACGAGTGAACCGATGGCTTCGTACAGGGCCGTGAGGGTTTTTGTCTCGTGAGTCATTTTCGCTCTCACTGCCAAGACTTGTTTAGGACCCATCATCTGCCCACGCGCGCACTTCTCCCAAACGTACACACACGACCACTGCCGTGTATTGGCGGTAAAACGCCTCTAGTCTACGCTTGACATGGGGTATTCTATCCGACGAGGGAAGCGGACATTCGAATTTTTCCTTGATTGTTCGAAAATCGTCTATTCATCCAATCAAACCACCCCAATGTTTGAGAGTGTGGGTCACAACATTGAAAGAGAGCCCCCACATCAATCACCCTCATCATCCTCTCGACTCCACCCGCGGTGAACCGGCGGCAATCACAATCCCTTTTGCCGCGAGAACACGAAGACCACACGACCGCTAGACTACCTCCCTCCTCGAGGGCCATAGCGTCCCCATGCCGCTCCGCCGCAAGACACCGCTGGCGTCCCCGATTGTATTCGTGCGACCCCGCCAGCAGCGCCAAGCAGGTACGATACGTCCACACCGGTTGCTGGGCGGAAGACCACACGTCTGACCCACAGTGTACATTTCCTTTCAGTGCTAGCTCATGGGATCCGCCTGGTGCTCGTCTTGGCCGCGACGATATTGTTGGACTTTCGATCCTGGGGACTGTTCGAGCCCAACGACACGAGGCAGATTGCGCTGTGTTCGATTCAGAGTATTGTCAGCAGGGCATTGGTCGACGTGGTGCTGCGTGCCGTGCCGGAAGGACGCTTTGCGATGCACGTACGCCTCCGCACACACCACCCGCTCGTCGGCCGCGCGACTTCGACCTGACGTCGCGCGGATCCACCGTTTCCATGTTTATGACCAATCCCAGGTCTCTTATTCACCTTTTTCAACCAATAAAATGACTCTATGACAGCTCTTCAACGCCTTTCTCGAAAATCACAAAACAAATTCGCGCCATTCCCGGATCGCCATCACGGTTGCTTTTGCTCCCCCCATGATCGCTCCTCGCGTGGCTCCGTGGGTTTTCACGCTATGCGCGCCACTGCTGCTCTCGCTGGCACGCGGCCGCCACGCGCATCGCGCGGGTTCGTCGCCAAACGTGTATCCATTGCCCCGGGGGGTGGGGAAAAGGCTCTCACTCGTGTTTTTTGGCGATGCAGTGCGACTCCAAGACGGCGTGCGCCGCGTGTTCAACCTCGTGTTCTTCACAGAGTTCTACCGCACGCTCGGCCGCGTGGTCTACGCGCTCGGCACGCTGCACCTCGTGCGCGTGTCCGTTTTGCTCGCGCTGTTTGTCGTGGGCTTGGTCGCGGTCGCGGCCGGCGGCGCGCTGCTCGGTGGCGAGCTCCCGCGCGGCGGGTTCCTCGCGCACCGCGTGCGCATGCGCTTCCACCACCCGCTGGTCGCATGGCTTGTCCACGAGCACTGCGGTGCGGTATTCTAGCGTTTCGTTCGATCGCTGTACTTTCCCGCCAGTCCAGCTCGATCGACCACGAAAACAGCGACCTTCGATCGTATTTATTCCATCCACCAATGCGAGACCTTGCTTGGAGCCTCTCATACATGCTCTTTCGGTTACAATACACCCGGCATGATCAGCGACGGCACGCGCTCGCAGTACTTGGACCAGTCTTGCTTGTACTTGTGGGCGCACCGCGCGTCGTCGCGGAAGGCGCGGTCTGTGAGCAGCACGGTCAAGTACACGACGTAAAAGTAGGGCGCCGCGCTTGCAAACCCCGCGGGCAGCGTCCAAAACAACGACGCGAGGATCTCAGGCACGTAGTGGAAGTGGCGCGCGAGCCCCCACCATCCGCACGTGAGAAGCAAGCTTGTGTTGGTCTCGCCTTTCTCGGTCGTGTACTTGGCGACGATGAACTGTGGCTTCTTCCCCCAGATCGAGCACTTGCCCTCTGTCGCGCGGAAATGCATGCGCTGGCGGTCAGCGTCATAGTTGATCCACACTACCCAACCAAACCACTCGATATCAGTCCGGGTCCACGCCGAGCAAGGTATCCAAAGAACGTACCGAAGAAGATGCCGCCAGTCAAGATGGCCGTCGCTAGCGGCAGACCCAAGTGAATCGGGTTCTTGACGAGGAACATGGCCTGCGAGGTGTACACGGAGGGCACCCACACGAGGCAGCCCCAGCACAAGTAGTACCCGGCGCGGTCGTGCATGATGTCGATGCTGCGCATGTACCCCGACTCCCACCAGAAAAATTTTGCGACGTACACGAGCTGAATCGCGACACTGACGGCCATCGAGTCGCTCACTGACCCATACAGCTCGCGCTGCTTGCATGCGTACGAGAGGATGCCGATGGCCCAGAACATGAGCCCCCCGCGGCAGTTCGTGAACAGCTTGACGTCCCACCCGAGTACACGCGGGTACAACTCCGTACCCCAGTAAAAGTCAAACACCGGGTTGCCCGACGTGCCGTGGTCGCTCGATGAGACCCACAGAAACGCACCTTTCACGTAGAGAAAGAGGCAGAAGACGAAGCTGAACACGTTCAATGCTGAGATGATGCGGGGCAGGTAGTCGTAGACGATGCCGCCGTTGTACAGCTGAAACTGGAACGCGCCCGCGAGGAACAGCGCGATCGAGAGCACAAAGCACTGGAACCCGTTGGCCTTGTACTCGGGGATATTGCCACCGGGCGTGACGGGTCCGTACGACGGCTTGCCAGGCACAACGCGCATGAGCACGAGCTGTGTGGCCATGAAGCTCCCAATGAGCTTCCAGGCCACGGGGTCGAACGCGCTGGGCCAGATCTCCTCTAGTGGCTCGCGCGCCGCGAGGAACGATTGCACGGAGCCGCCGTGGTTTACAAACACGTGCGTGATGAGAATCGCCGCGACGGGCGTCGTCGCCATGAGGAACAGCGGGCCGAGGGTCGTGCGGCCCGGCAGGAGCCCCTTGGACTCGCCTTTCTTGTTGGACCACATCGGTGAAGATGAAGAAATTGGAGAATGGCCGGTGGAAGAGGAATGGGAAATGGCCAGTGTGGGGGCGCCGCTCGGTGATGGCTGCGGCGCCCCCCATGCATGCATGTGGTTGCGGATCCCTTCGAAATTGTTGGGAACGACGGTTGGATACATTTGAAGTAAAATATAAGCCAATCGAAGCATCTTACTCAATTATTTTAGCCAATCCAATTGGTAGAGTATCTGAGACTTGGCCCTTTTTTTCTTCAAACACTCCGCTTGGGTGATGATGGCCACGCGTGATTGTGGGCAGCCAGCATCATAACAGGGATCACGTGCACACACACCCAGTGGGCTGCTGGCGACGGCGGTCCATGCGTTCCTTCCGTAAATGGAACCGCCGTACGGTCGTCGGTGCAGTCATCCCTGGCCACGACGATCTTCCCCCCGCCTCGTACACATGGGTACATCTTTTTAGTGCCACCCTCATTCTAATGTCTATTCCCAATCCACGGTAGTTTCGTGTCTAGAACAAGGTATACATGGTCCCTGGCCGATGGGCTTTCGAGACGAAAGCGATGGACTCGCGTGACGCCATGCTCCCGGTGGCCAAGCTGCCACGCCGCGACGGCATGAAGGCCGTCGAGAAGCTCTGCCGCTCGGCGCTTTCCGTCGCCATGACGACGTCGAGTGGCGGCGACGCGGCGCGGCGCCACCAGGTCCATTTGGACGACGACCCGCCAAACGATTCGACGACGCCGGGCACTGCCTCGGTGACCATGGAGTGGCGCGGTGGTCCACAGACGCTGGACGAACTCAAGCTCCGTGTCGTGGCCAAGACGGACCACTTTTTGGTGATCAACAAGTGCGAGGACCACCGCCTGGACGGCGATTTTGACGCGACGATCGAAAAGGCTGTACGGTGGCTTTGTTGGCTTGAAAATGTCCATGGTTGTGTGGTGGGACTGATCGCGAGGTCTGTTCGTTGTGCGTTGATAGCTGTATCGCGACTACCCGTCGATCGAAAAGTTTCGGTGGATCCACCAGCTCGACTTTGCGACCTCGGGCGCCATGATCATTGGGCTCGAGCGAGAGTGCGTGGAGCCCCATCAGCCCAAAAAGGGATCTGTCTGACTTGGGAAAACACTCATTTTTCTTGTGTTTGGGTAGTGCGACGGCCTTGGCGTGCAAGCTGTTCCGCGAGAAGCGCGTCCAGAAGGAGTACCTCGCAGTCGTGCGGGGCCACCTGCCGTTCGACCCACGCGAGTACTTCAAAGCCCAACAAACCACCGACCAGACGCCACCGACCAACTTATCGTCCCGTGTGCGGGCGTGTACCTTCTCCAAGCTTGGCCTCCTGCTCCAGGACATCGAGGACTTTGACCGGTACAGAGCTCAGATGAAGGGCACGCGAGCACACATGAAGCACCGCGACTACCCGCGTGGCGTGCGCATGGGTCCGTCGTACTTGGAGATCGACCGAAACGCAGCGATCAAACTCAAGGCCGCCGGCACACGGCCGCTGACACCGGCGGAAGAGCGGCTGCTGACGGTCAAGTGGCGCGAGCTCTCGGTCGAGGAGCAGCAGCGGTACAATGAGCTCGGCAGCGCCGACAAGGTGCGGTACTTGAAAGAACTGACCGCGTTCTTGGACGACGAGCGCGCGCGCGTCGCCACGCAGCGCCAGTATGACGTGTCGAGTGAGACGGGCGAGCCGGACGAGCCGGTCGCGTACGTGTTTGATGACCCGATCGCCGAGCCCGGTCGCGACTCGTTCCGCATGCGCATCGGCGATCGCTCCAACGTCGAAGACGTGGCCGTGGCCGGGCGACCGTCCGCGACGCTGGCGTTCGTGTTGGGCCATGCGACGTACGAAAATGAAGCCGTGACAAAAGTGTTGCTCCGGCCACTCACGGGACGCCGCCATCAGTTACGGCTCCATCTATCGCACAACGGGTTCCCGATCGTCGGCGACGCTACCTACGCATCCGAGAACGAGACGGCACCGCGCATGATGCTCCATGCGTGGCGGCTCTGGCTCCAAGGCGATGACGCCGCTCGGAAAAAGTACGGCGACCTGCACTTCGAGACGCCCGACCCGTTCGAGGAGATCGTGCCACGTGAGCGCACGCTGACGACCATGACCTACCGCAAGGCCGACACCCACGTGTAGAGAACAACGCGAGACGCACCGATTGCTTTGTGAATAAATACCATTGGGTGTGTGATTGTTGATTTTATGGTTCATATGCTGCATGCGTCTTGTATGGTTTCACAATAAATAACAGGGAGGGAGAATACTGGACTGGAGTGCGAGTGGGCACTTGGGGTCTCCTGCTTGGTTTGAAGGGTTCCGTCATTTCGCTCAATTGGAGCGGAACCAAGGGTGCTTGAGGGCCTCAGCAGGGGTGATGCGGCGCGACGGGTTCACGACGAGCAGCTTCTTGAGCAGATCCTGGGCCGAGCTGCTCACGCCGCGCCAGTACTTGTCCGGGAACGTCAGTCGGTACACGGACGAGAGTCGTTGTCCAGTCTGGAGCTGGATCGCTGTGGTGAACGGTAGCTGCGCCATGACAACAAAAGAGAAAAGTGTCAGAAGAGGTCCGCCAAGCACGATAGGAAAGTGCAGAGGAAACTCACTCGTCCACACAGCATGAGGTACAGCAACACGCCGAACGCCCACGTATCTACCGCGGCGGTGTACGGCTGGTGCGTGAGCACTTCCGGCGCGAGGTAGCCGCCCGTGCCCAAAAAGGATGTCATCGTCGCACGCGCGTCGATAGACGACGCAAAGCCAAAGTCGACGATCTTGACCAGCAAGGGCTTCCCGGGCGACGCTTGGGTTGCGAGCAACAGGTTTTCCGGTTTGATATCACGGTGGACAATGCCCTGTGTGTGCATGTAGTTGATGGCCGACAGGATGCTGCGCGCTGTGTGCTTGGCGTCGGCTTCGCTGAAACGGACGCGGTCGATGATGGTCTCGAAGAGCTCGCCGCCCTCAAGTAGCTCCATCATGAGCAAGATGTACGTGTCATTTTCGTACGACTCTTCGAGCTTGGCGATGTTTGGATGGTCGAGGCGGCGCAACACGTCGACTTCTTGGCGGAGCTGCGAGGCCATCTCGTCGCGCTGAAACTGGTCAAAGGCGAGCCGGCGCTTGTTGATGATCTTGCAGGCAAAGGCCTTGCCGTCGGTCGTGCGGCGGCAGCGGTAGCACTTGGACGTCGTGCCCGAGCCGATCAGTTCTTCCAGCACGTAACACTACACACATACAGTCAACGTTAGTTCCTTCCAGCCGAATTCGATCCAGGAGAGAGACACGGCCGTACCTCTGGCAGCAAATCCTCAAAGCCAAAGGACGGGCTCGAGACCCGGCATTTCCGGGAGCTCGTGGTCGACGAGGCCGGCGTGACACCACCCTGCGAGCGGCAGCTCCCGGCCTGGGACGACCGGTAGAACGAGTCCTCTGACGCGGCCGTGGACGCGTACGAGCGCACGTGGGGCGACGACCGACGGCTCGTGGACCGGTGGCGCTTGTCCTTGTCAGGCGTCGCATGCGCCTGCGGTGGATAATGGTGGGGATGGTGGTGGGGATGATGGTGAGGATGGTGATATTGGTGGTGGTACAGGTGGTGGTCGGCGCGCACGGCCATGGCCAGCAGCTCCTCCTCGGTGCTGCTCGAGGACGAACACGTGCTCTCGCGCGAGTCGTACCGCTCGCGGCGCGCCTTGAAGGGCAGCGCGGCGCTGCGCAGCTGCAGCTCCTGGCGGAAGCGGTCGTACGGCGACGGCTTGCGCGCCGCGTGGTAGCTGTCAAGTGCCAGCGCCGGGTGGCACGCGCGGTGCGGCGGCTGGCGCAGAGCCCGCTGCGGAGCGTGGGCCCCGTGGGGCGGCGCGTGGGTCGCCTTGGCTGCCGCGCCGGGCACGGCTCTCCGCGGCGTCGGGTAGTGGGCGTCGGCGCCGTCGCTGCCGAGGCACTGCTTGACCATCGACGCCCCCATGTTGCAGGAGGAGGAGCTCGGAGAGGACAGGAGAGGAGAGGAGAGGAGGAAGAATAGCGATGTGTGTGGGGATTTTCCCCAGCGGATGTTGGGGCCCCGGATGGTCTGGGTGGGCGGTCTGTTGTGTGGGACTAAATGAGAATCCGCTTGGCGGTCGCACGTCACAGCGCGAGTCACGGGCCGGCTGGCGGCCGATTTCCAACGATCAAGCGTGGGTGTTAGTGGATGTAAGCGGGCGTGAAACATACAAAGACAAAATATATCGGGTCGTCTCGGGGAAACACGTGGAGGTAAAGCACGAGATCCTGATTTCTCGTGATGATTGGTTAAAACTAGGCACAAACGAATTTTGATTGGTAGAATCTATTGGTTCAGCGTTTTCGCCACAGGTGGCCAGCGAGAGGCAGGGCTCGTCTGCTCTTTTTTTGTTGGCGCCACGGGCCTGTGGTCGTTTGTTGGGACTTTTTGGCGCCACCGGCTATTCCGGAAAAGCTTGGGGGGGTTGGTAATTGAGCCTGTGACGCAAGCAAACATGGTCAGCGCCGACGATGGCACGCGTCGGAATCCGCAGGGCGGAGAACAAACTTCGGCGGTTCGGGAACAAACTACGGTGTACGTGCGTGCCGTATTGTTGGAACGAAACTGGCCTCCTCCATGCGCGAGAACAGAGTCGCACAGCTACTAGTCAGGCAGCGCTGCACCGCCGAGTGTATTTTTACTGCGAAAAAACCGGAGATACATCGGAACTGGCCCCTGGCCTGCGAGTGCACCGGGATGGAGTCAGTCAGGGGAGAACGAGTCCCCTTCTGTTGGTGTGTTCTTCCATATATATCTGCACAGTCAGTTAGGGAAACTCGTTGGCCACTCCAAAGAGTCCGGAGAAGAACAGGCACCGGATGCGACGCGACGGTTCCCTTTTCATCACGTTGTTCTTTGGGGGGATCAGATTTTCGTTCTCGTCAACCGTTGTCAGAAGAGGGGGCTGGCCTACGATATCGACATTCCCGACAATCTCGACATCTCAGTCAGAATTTCCTGGTGTAGGTGGTCCCGTAACTTATGTGGTGCACACTATTCCATCGCGACCAGCGGCCTCTGGCCAGCCACGGCTTTTTGGGATTGTTGGATTGGGAACCAGTGGAATTGGACCCCATTGATCACCGGCAGACCGGCAGGCACGAAGACGCGACGTGAGCACCATGGGCGCGCAGAAGAAGAAGGCGCTCAAGTTTATTAAGAAGGGCCACCTCAAGGCCAAGATCAAGCAGCGCAACGAGAAGAAGCGCATCAAGACGCTCAAGGAGAAGCGCAAGGCCAAGTACGAGGACGCCCACGATGGCCCCAAGAAGAAGTCGGTCGCCGAGGTCGCGGCGGCCTCGAGCGGCAAGAAGGACGAGTCCGACATGCTCAACGACATGGACGTCGACGACTTTTTGAACGGCGACTTTTTGGACTCGGACGGCGACGAGTCGGACTTTGAGAACGCTGGCGGCGACGCCAGTGACGCCGAGGACGACGACGACGCCGTTATGGACGCCGATGACGGCGAGAGCAGCGAGGAAGAGGACGAGGATGCGCTGGACCCGCGCTACATGACGTCGTTCCCGTCCACGGACGATGTCGAGGGCGATGACGACGACGAGCAGGAGGAGGCCCAGGAGGGCGCCGAGGACGCCGACGACAGCGTGGGCCGCACGACGCTCACGATGGAGATGCTCATCAAGGCCGAGAAGGAGTGCTTTGACAAGTACACGGCCAACGGCCTGCGTCGCATGATGAAGATCTTCAGCGACGCGTGCCGCTCGAGCGACGCCGCCGACGTGAACAAGGAAGGCGAGATCATGTTCGACATTCAGAGCAGCGCCGTGTACAACCGCTTGATGCTCAGCGTGTTCCGCAAGATGCACGTGACCTTTGCCAAGCTCGTGGCGAGCTCGACCCCCGAGGAGGGCATCGACGACAAGGTGCGCGTCGACGAGCGCAAGTGGAAGAAGCACGTGCTTGTGATCCGCCGCTTCTTTAGCTGCGTCAACTATGTGCTCGCGCAGACCACGGGCCAGGACATCCAGACGTTTGTGCTGCGCGAGCTCGCGCACTACATTCCGTTCGTCGTGCCGTGCCAAAAGTCGGCGGCCAAGCTGCTCCGCACGCTGCTCAAGCTCTGGGCCAAGACGCTCAACACGAACGTGTGCATGCTCGCGTTTGTGCGTATCCGCGACTTGTCGCTCCAAATGCCGTTCCCGTTCCTCGAGACGGCGCTCAAGGGTATTTACATCACGTACATGCGCAACACCAAGTTCACGAACGAGGCCACGCTGCCGCACCACATCCTGCTCGGCAACTGTGTCGTCGAGCTCTACGGTCTGGACCTCGCGAGCTCGTACCAGCACGCGTTTGTGTACATCCGCGAGCTCGCGATCACGATCCGAAAGACCATCACGTCGCCCAGCCCGGACACGTTCAAGGCCGTGCTCAACTGGCAATTCTTCAACCAGCTCCGCGTGTGGGCTGCCGTCGTGTGCGCATACCCGAACGAGAACCAGCTTCGCGCGCTTGTGTACCCGCTCTGTCAGCTGCTCTTCGCGGTCGTGCGTCTCTCGTCCACGATCCGCTACGCGCCGATGCGCTTCCAGTGCGTCAAGCTGCTCCAGCAGATCGCGTTTGCGACCAACTCGTTCGTGCCCACGGGCCCGGTGCTCCTTGAGATCCTCAACATGCAGCCGTTCAGCACGTCGTACCGCGGCACCAAGCCCAAGAGTGGCTCCAAGGAGTCGTCGAACACGCGCGTCGACCTGGACCTGGACCTTACGGTCAAGCTGTCCAAGTCCCACCTTGACAACAAGCGTGTCCATGACCTGCTCATCTCGAAGCTCTTCGACCTGCTCCAGCGCGAGTGCGACGTCTACAAGTTCCACATTGGCTACCCGGAGTTCACAGTGCCGTTGCTGCTTGCGCTGACCAAGTTCACGTCCACGTGCCTCGTGCCGCGCTGGAACTCGCTCGCTCGTGGTCTCGTTGAGAATCTGAAGAAGCGTGCTGAGTGGATCCGTAACAAGCGCGGAACACTCGATATCGCGCCCAAGGAAATGGACAAGATGGACGGCTTCCTCAAGAATGAGCGGGAAGCGGCCGTGAAGAAGCTCTTCGCGTCCGATGCCGAGGAGCTCAAGAAGAAGCTCGCCGCGAAGAAGGACGCGGACGCCAAGGCCAGTGGTGCCGAGTACAACTCGGACGACAGTGATGCCGAGATGGAGAACGAAAGCACGGAGAAGGCCGAGGAGACAACCAAGTCTAGCAAGAAGAACCGCAAGAAGAACAAGAAGAAGGCTGCGTCCAATGTGGACGATGCCACGGTCGCTAAGGTCAAGAGCATGTCGCTCAAGGATTTCAAGAAGTCGGTTGCTGCGGTCGACGCTGACGATGTCGTCGAAGACATGCACTTTTCCGATGACGAGTAAAGAGAATCCTACTGCGACGAAAAATAGAGTGCTTGTGTTTTTGATTTACATAAAAACTTGAGAAAATGTTTTCTGTTTCGTATCCAGGAAGATGGAGAGACCGTGCTGTTGTTCTAATAGAGACTGGTCTTCTTCATGATGCGCAGGAACTCTTCCTCGTTGATCTCGCCATCGCCGTCGCGGTCGGCCTCGTCGATCATCTCCTGGAGCTCTTCGTCGGTCATGTTCTCGCCGAGCTCTTTTGCCACGCGCTTGAGGTTGCGGAACGAGATCTTGCCCGTCTCGTCGTCGTCGAAGAGGCGGAAGGCCTTGAGGATCTCTTCCCGCGAGTCCTTTTCGCTCATCTTGGACGTCATCATCTCCAGGAACTCGGTAAAGTCGATCGTGCCCGAGCCGTCCTTGTCGATATCCGAGATCATCTTCTTGATCTCCTCCTTCTTGGGCTCAAAGCCGAGCGCGCGCATCGCGACCTTGAGCTCCTTGGCGTCGATCGTGCCGGAGCCGTCCGTGTCGAACAGGTCGAACGCCTCGCGGATCTCCTGCTTCTGCTCCTCCGTGAGCTCAAACTTCTTGTTCTTGTTGGCGGCGCCCTTGCCCTTGGCGGCCGTGCGCGAGGCGTACGTCGACGACATGATCTCTCTCAAAAACAAAAGGGGGGGAGGTCGATCCGACTACGCGTGATCTCGATCGTTCTCAACTGACCAAAGCAACGGGGGGAAATCGCGCGTCTTCTCGAACGCGCGCGAGCCGCCGCCTCTCGTGTCTCTTCGGGAGATTACCGTGCTGGGGAGCTTCTGGTCGATGGATACGTGAAGACAAAAACGGGTCGACCCATTTTTTGAATATGGAAAGACCGTGCCTTGGCAAACCCGGCCCATCGTTTATTTTGCTTCGGTTCAGGCGGAAAGCTTTCGGTTTTGTATTTTTGAAGCGGAACGTGGCGAGAACAGTGCGTGGTTTTCGCGGGGTTCTCGGTGCTGGAGTGCATTTTCGCGTTTCGACACGGCACGGATGCCGATTCGCCACCGTGGTGGTGTCCTTTGTTGGTCATGATTGGCTGTAAAGGCGCCTTGGAGGCCTGTCCACGTGCGTGCCACGATCTGTGCCCAACTCTGTTCTACTGTTGGTGCATCCTGCTTTAAATACCACTGTCTCTATCGAAAACGCTCCCGAAACCCCCACCAGCCAAGCCAGCTCCCTGAATAATGCACGGCATAGGCACCTTTCCCCTACCCCGTGACGGAAGACAGGACACCGGTTTTGGCAGTGCATGTGGCAGAGCAAGTTGTGTGTTTGCCACGCCCCTCTCTCTCTCTCTCGCTCTCTCGCTCTCTCTCTCTCTGACAAGCTCGACCGGGCCAGTGCGAGCTTCTGGCACACGGATAGACTCCCCCGATAGACCCCCTCGTCATCGCGGACGACGCCACCAAAACCCGTCCGTCCGCCCGCATTCCCTTCCAACACTTCCACACCCGCGACCGGCGCACGTTAGTCCCCCGCTCGCGCGAGTGTACTTTAAACTAACCACCACCACACACACACACACATACACACACGACTACAGCATGAGTGTGAGCGTGAGCCGCGAGTCGATCTCGACGCTCATGACCGAGCTCGCCGACTCGTTCCCCATGGAGGCCGACGGGCGCTCGTCCATCTCGGACTTTGGCAAGCTGCTCTTCGCCGAGGGCAACAATGCCAACACCGCGTCCACTTCCAACTCGGCCACCACCGCGACCGTCAAGTCGGAGCCCGGGTCGAACGGCGCGACTAACGACGACGAGGACCCCGACGACGAGAACGACGAGAACGACGACGACGACGACGACGAGGACGACGAGGCCGTGGACGACGAGATGACGCCGTCGCCCGCCGCCGCCGCGAGTGCCGGCGGCACCAAGCGCGTGTTCACCGAGATCAAGGGCGTGCCGCGCCAGAAGCACCACGACGTCCAGTGCGTGGTCACGGACTCGGGCAAGATCGCGATCTCGCACGGCTCGATGAACAAGCTGCTCAAGGCCAAGGACAAGGCCGTGCCCAAGCGCTGGACGCCCGAGGAGGACGAGCGGCTGCGGCAGGCCGTGGCCAAGCACGGCGAGCGCAACTGGAAGTCGATCGCCGAGGAAGTGCCCGGGCGCAACCACACGCAGTGTCTCCAGCGGTGGACCAAAGTGCTCGCGCCCGGGCTCGTCAAGGGCCACTGGCGCCCCGACGAGGACGAGCTGCTCAAGGAGCTCGTGGCCGAGGGCCGCAAGAACTGGGGCCAGGTCGCCAACCGCATCCCGGGCCGCACGTCCAAGCAGTGCCGCGAGCGGTGGTACAACCACTTGGACCCGAGCATCGTGCGCGGCGAGTACACGGCCGAGGAGGACCGCATCGTGCTCGAGGCCCAGGCGCGGCTCGGCAACAAGTGGTCCACGATCGCGGCCATGCTGCCCGGGCGCACCGAGGATGCCGTCAAGATCCGCTGGAAGTCGCTCTGCCGCGTGCGCAAAGGCCAGAACCGCCGCAGCGGCAACGCCGCCGCCACCGGCAGCAACCCGGGCAGCGCCGCCGGCACGCCCAGCGGCAGCGACAAGGGCAAGCCCAAGACGCCCAGCGGCCACGGCGGCTTCAACGGCAACATGGTCAAGAGCGAGGAGCTCCGCGCGTTCGGCGCGATCCCGACCCAGGCCACGCCCATGGGCCGCGTGCCCATGATGCAGCAGCCCATGATGGGCCACCCCATGGCCCACGGCGCCGTGCCCACGATGGTCGCATACGCGCCGCAAGGCGCGTACCCGGCCGGCATGGCCGCGTACCCCAAGACCGTCATGATGACGCCCGTCAACTCGTACGGCCAGCCCGTGGGCGCGCCCGTGCTCGCAGCCATGCCGCCCGGCCAGGACTACAGCCTCGACCGCCGTGCCAACGTCGTCAACATCTCAAACGGCCCGGCCGGAACGCCCAGCGCCGCCGGCGGCGGTGCGGCCGGTGGTGCCTACCGCCCCGTGTACGCGACCACTGCGACAGCCTACAGCGTCGATGCCAACGGCAACATGTACGCGACCACCGGCGGCGTGCCAGCGACCTATATGACTGGTGCGAACGGCGCCGTGTACCGCGTGCCCAGCCCGGCGCCCGTGATGACGACGGCGATGCACGGCCAGATGATGCCCGGATACGGGTACGCCATGCACGCGAGCGCCGCGGGCACGCCGTCGGCGGCCGAGAGCCAGATGTACGCGGCCCAGTACGCCCAGCAGGGTATGCACCCAGGCGACCAGTACGCTGCCGCAGCCCAGTACAACCACCAGCAGGCCGCGATGCAGGCCCAGCAGGACGCGGCGGCGCCGTCGCCGCAGCACCGCCAGCAGCAGCAGTACCAGCAAGAAGGCCAGCCCACGAACGACCAAACCGACGCGCGCGACAGCGCCAAGCAGCAGCAACAACAACAGCAGCAGCAGCGAGCATCGACGCCGTCCAACAGCAAGCCCAGCCTCGCCGCAGCCTTCGCACAGAGCATCGGCTCGACGCCCAAGGGTGCGGCGGCGAGCCCAGCTGCGATGTTTGCGTCCAGGCTCAGTGGTGGCAACGGCAACGCGACGATGACGGCGGCCAGCCCGGCCTCTGCTTTTGCGCAGAAGGCCGCCGCTGCAGCTGCTGCGTCTTCCTCGAGCAAGCCCTCGACGCCCGTGAACCCGGCCGCCACGTTTGCGCAGAATCTCGCCGGCAAGGCCTCGACACCGTCGGCGGCGGCCAAGCCCTCACCTGTCGCGGCATTCTTACAGAAGCAGCAAACCTCCGAGACGACCAGCAATTCCAGCAGCAGCAGCGCTACCAACGCGCAAAAGCCATCGACGAGGGCGCCGTTCAACCCGGCCATATCGTTCGCGCAGCACCTCCAGAAGCCGCCGATGCCGTCGTCGTCGTCGAGCGTCAAATCCACGGACGACGACGACGGTGCGAGCGAGGACGGCGACGAACCGTCGCAGAAAAAAGTGCGGCCACGCAACAGCATCGACATGGCTGCGCGCGCATCCGCCGCACGTCGCATGCGCACGTCCGGCAGCGGCAACACGCTCATGGGCCGTCGCAGCCTCGACGTCTTCCTCAACGAGATTGGAGACGTTGGCCGCATTTCGGACCTCAAGATGGACGAGTTCCAGACCATGGACGAGCTCTGGCGTGTCTCGGGCGACATGGACCGCCTGTCGCTGTGAGAACGTCGTTCGTCTCTAATCTCTCTCTCTCTTTCCCTTGTACGTCCACGACGTTAGCCAAGTATACTCTCAGCCGAGCCCTGTGATCAACCCCCCTGCGCCAAAGTGTTGCTGTCATCGGATACCGTAAAATTAGTACACCACGTTCTTCCGCCACGCGTGACTCTTCACGGTCTTCACTTTGCTCTTCGCCAGGAATCTGTCTCCCCATGCAGCGTAGCAACCAGTCCGCCGTGGCCTCGTCGTCGACGTCGTCTCTGCTGGGCCAGGCAACGGCACAGGCGTCGCCGCGGTCGCTCGACGACGAGTGCGAGAAGCTGCGACGCGAGAGCGAAGAGCTGTGCTTTGCGAGACAGCTCAAGGCCGCGCAGGACCGCGGGCTGCTCGCGCTCAAGCGCGCGACCGAGTTGTTCGGCAAGAGCTCGCTACGACTCGTGCCGTTCTACCTCGTGCTCGTGGAGATCGCGCTCCAGGAACGCCAGCTCAAGCAGGCCGAGGAAGTGCTGTCGCTCGTCAACTGGCTGCTGGTCAAGGACCAGCACGCGGCGGCGGCCGGCCCGCAGGGCGTCCCTGAGGAGCTCAAGAACCTCTACGTCGTGCGCATGAACAAGCTTTTCAGCACGCTGCTCATGGAGTACCAGGTGTACCCCGAGGCGCTTCAGCGCGCCGCCCATGGCGCGTACCACTGCTCGCTGCTCTTTGGGCCCGAGCACCTGTACACGTCCGAGCTCTACTTTTGCCTGGGCCAGATCTTCAGTCGCATGCAGAGCCAGCCCAACCTGCCGCAGCACGGCGAGAGCGCGCTCGGCATGTTTGACAAGGTCGTGGACATTTGGTACCGCTTCATGACCAACCCGCCCGAGGAGACCGCCGGGTGGATGCTCGAGAACCAGCGGCTGCGCATCCAAGAAGCCACGGTCATGCTTCAGCACATTGCCGGCGCGCGCGCGGCCTCGCTTGGCGCCCACCACGTCGCGACGGGCGAGGTCACGTACACGCAGGGCCTAATGCTGCTCTTCCTGGGCGACCACGCGCGGGCAAAGACACTCGTCGCACAGGCGCTCGAGATCTACGTTGAGAATTTGGTAGGTGTATCCAAGTGCGTGGAGTGGAGTTTCTGGCCGTTCTGATGGATCGATGCTCGCAGGGCGCTGACCACCTCTCGACTATTGACGTGAAGAACGTCCTCCAGCAGCTCCAGGATGCCGGTGTCTAAGCAATTCTCTGAGGATCAACGAGGTCCTATTTATGTGCGATATGGTATTACCAGCCCATGGAACAACCATGTATACACGGATTCTCTCGTCGTAGCCTTTTATCGTGGACTCACGCCTTCAGTGCGGATTGTGGATTTCCTCGTGGTCGAGTTCGGCAGCTGTGCTCGCCTTCGAAGCTGTGGTGAAGCGACCTGGATCCATGGACCTCAGCTGTTCGGGGTATCTATCTGTCCATGTCGTACAGCGAAATCTAGTCTGTTATCCGTGACAGGTGAGAAGAGACGAGTGTTTGGACGCGAGGTCCTCGAATTAGAGAGACTGCTGGGGACGTGCGTGAGTCTGTGCCATGGTACGAATCGTACCATGGCACAGAGGTATCGTACCGTACGATACCTCCAACGCAGAACGCAAAGAGAACAATAGAATACTTGCATTCATGGACATGGTTGAGGAGACCCCACGCATAAGCGAACCACAACGTGTTGTGCTGTCTGAGAGTACGACAGACATGTACACATACAGTGCGGAGGGGGCATTTACTCGTCGAGGCCGTTCGCGTTCACAGCGGCGTTGCCCGTGTACTCGCCCGACTCCTCGATAGCCGACGTAGTGTTGGAGGCCACGTAGTCGTCGTCGTCGAAGCTGCGGCTCCCCTGGAGCGGCACGCAGCTCGCGTACACCTGGAAAGGCTCCGCCACGTGCACCGCCAAGTAGTAAAACGACAGCATCTTCTTGCCAGCACACTTGGTCTTGTCGTAGTCCATCAGTCCGTTCTTGGCGTACGCGTTGCAG
>JAADVT010000566.1:0-20857 GCA_023335895.1 Pythium rishiriense
ATTTGGGTTCGAGAGGTCCCGGATTCGATCTCCGGCAGGGCCCTTCTCTTTGACTTTTTACCCCCACGGAACTCACACCACCACACCACACAACCCACCCTTTATTTTATTTACTCTCCACACTCACCACCCTCGCGCTCTGTCTCATTGACACACTCGCGCACTTTCATACTATCGGATCATTACCCCTTCGCTCACCCCTTGACCCTCGACCCAACGCCGCAAGCGATGCATAATGCATGATCGAAAGTGGTGAGTCGTGGAGACTTTGTGCACTTCACACTCCAACCCTTCGTCACTTGGTATCTCGTGCGTGGCTTCGAGCTGCTCGGCTCGCTTTGTTCGAGCTCTCTCTCTCTCTCTCTCTCTCTCTCTCTCTCTCCTTTTTTTGCCACGATGTCGAGCACCTGCCGATAGGCCGAGACAGACACTGACACAGCTCGTAGTGCTCAGAACGGCACAAGTGCTCGCCAGTCCAGCCTCCGTTTCAGTCTCTAGCGAACTTGCTGAACCCCGGTCTGAAACCACTGAACAAATCCAGAGCACCGCTCACACTCTCATCGCAAGATTGTAACAACACTGTCCGATCTTTACATTCTCTTTGGGTGGTCTATTTGGTCGTGTGCGGTGTGGCCATGTCGAAGGGACGAGTGAAGGGACGAGTGAAGGGAGATCGAAACGAAGTTCGGATCGCACATCAAGAAACCCGTGACAGACATCGGATGTGTCTTTAGACATCGTAGACAATGGTCTTTTGTGTTGAGAGGATGTGGAAGGATGGAAAGAGCAAAGCGCGATGACTATCATTAGAAGGGGTGTATTTGGGAAGGTAGGCAAGATTTGAGTCGGTAGGAGTAGGCATGGATTGTGTGGTTGGTTGCTGGGTGTTGAACAGTATGGTCTGTGTTGGTTTGCGTTTGGTGTTATTGTGGTTTTCATTTTTGTTAGTGTGTTTTTGCGTGTATTGTTTGCTCGTGTTTAGTTGTTTGCTGGTGTTTAGTTGTTTAGTTGTTTAGTTGTTTGTGTGTTGTGTTGTCTTATGGCAGTATATTTTTTAAGCATATGTTTTGTTATGTTGGCCCTGTGGTCTAGTGGTATGATTCTCGATTTGGGTTCGAGAGGTCCCGGATTCGATCTCCGGCAGGGCCCTTCTCTTTGACTTTTTACCCCCACGGAACTCACACCACCACACCACACAACCCACCCTTTATTTTATTTACTCTCCACACTCACCACCCTCGCGCTTGAGCTACGCCTAATGTCTGGGTCACATTCCCATGGAAAATTTGGTCTTGGTCTGGTGCATCCCAGGTGTGTCATTATGGGATCATCCGAGGACCGGTAAGATACACCCGCTTTGCAGTTATTTGAGTGCGGCTACTCAGCTGATCGCTTATGGAGTGCGCGGGCCCCCATGTCTGTCGAGGTGCCGAAGTGACCACAAGTCTGGTGAACGTGACCCAAGCCATGAGAGCAAGAACGGACGGCCTCGCGATGGCCAACTTTGCTCTTCCAGCCAGCGCTATCTGGGGGATGTCCGAACACATTTCTCCAGCGAAGATCAAGAGGGCGCTGTACGTGGCATGAACGAAACCCAGGTCATCAATAGGGTGTATCACGTTCGCAACCGAAGCTTCGGGAATGAGGCACACAGTATCGTCGAGCTTCCTCAGAACGCGCGCTCCTTCAACTCGAAAATGCCGTTCTTTGCCGTCCACCGAGTGCTTGCGAACGCCAATCCTGAGCTTCCTCCTCATCGTACCATCATTTGGTCCAACCGCGTGCTAATGAACACGGCTCACTACTACTACATCACGATATTTATCGACGCGACATTTCGCTATGGTCCTCGCCGGTTCGCTCAGTGCGTAGTCGTCATGATCCACGACCGCGCATCAGGATTGTTCCTTCCAGCGTTCTTCGCCTTGACGACTAATCGCACAGACGATACATACTACCGCCTTCTCCATGGAGTTGTGCAACTCACTGACCAGCAGATCAACCCGGCTGAGGTTATTTCCGATTTCGAAGGCGGTTTGGTCAATGCAATCAGCACCCAGTTTCCCAGTGCAGAGATTCTCGGTTGTCTGTTCCACTTCAAGCAAGGACTTCATCGCCGTCTCGTGAAACTCCGGATGGTTCGACGTGAGATCAAGGTTGCTATGAGACGTGGTGTCGTGGACATGCTCACGGTTATCAACCCAGACTACATCGACCCGAAGGGGATTGCGTGGGTGAAACGCACAATAAAGACCAAGTGTCGCGAGGCGGAGATCCGCTACTCAAGTCCCAAGTGGGACGCTTTCTGGCGTTCGTTTCAGAGGACGTGGATTCGCTCATACGACCCACACGTCTGAAACGTCCATGGTATGGACAACGAACTCGTTGCTCGGACGAACAACCCACTAGAGCGCTTTAACCGCGAGCTGAATGCGCTCTTCCCGATCCCTCACCCTTCGCTCCCGATATTCATCTCAAGGATCAACGAAATCTCTGCTCGGTACGCTCAGATGCTTGCCGATATCCCTCGCAGTCGAGTTCGACGGATTCCGCGGGAGACCATCACCCTTCCCAGAGCGGTCGAATTTGAAGACGACATGACCGACGATAGCGACCGCGCCGACGGCGACCATCACGATAGCGGTACCAACGACAGCGATGGCGACGACAGCGACGGTAACAGTAGCGGTCGTGAGGGAGCGAGACAACGCGCTGCGGCAATTGTAGAGGATGAACTAAACCTGTCCTTCGATTACCCGGGGTCAGAGGAATCCACCGGCTGCGGCTCATCAATCTCAGAGGATTTCGATCTAGATGGCACCTCCGCGGAAGACGCGTAAGACACCACCGTCACACACACTGCCGGTAGGCGAGAAGAGGCCACGCGGGGCCGATTGATGGATTCAGTTCCATATCCTACATTAATTCAATGTATTCTCGATGCCAGAATGTTTGTAAACTTCAACTTGGGTCCACCATGTGCCTTCCTCCTCGTTGAGCATCGGCAATGAACATCGTCAGCCTTCTTGGTGCTCCCGACCAACTGCTGCTCTCCATTAAGGCTCCACCAATCAGTGGCTGTCTTTCGAGCCGAGGGGAACATCTCGCTACCGAGGGCGAGATCTCGGGCCCCAGCTAATGCCCCTGGAATATCCCCTAAACTTCTAGTCTTAGCATTCTGCTTTTCCACGCGTCACCGGCAAACCTCTACGACCTCGCGCCTCCCTTCACTCCCAGGACTGGAAGTTGGTCGTGCCAGTGGGTCCTGTGTGCTACTGTTCGTGGTCCCGACACCCTACTGCAATCGCTGTACGTAAGCCGTGGGGGTCCGAGCGAATGGTTGTGCACGCGGTTCATGGCCAGCCGTCGCTGCTAGCCGGCCGACGACTGCGCAAGATATTACCCCGCGCGAACGACTTCCGACGCCACCTCTACCACCACAAGCTTGCTCGGTTTCTCCAAGGTTGCGCGGCCAAAGCGTCCGATGGGTGCCACAGCTTCCGGCCGCCACCACATCACCTTCCCCACGAAATGCCGGCCGAACTGAGTCTATCTTGACTCCGGAGGAGTCACCCGTGGAACCTGCATCTCCACTTCCGGCTCCATGCTCCAACGGGCAAGCCACTGCCGCACCTCGTCAGTCTGAGAGTCTGTACGGCTCCGATGAGCGTGGGCGGTGGCGAATCTACCGTATCGTCAACTAGGCAGTCGCCGGGCCGCACAACCGCAAGTACAGGGTGCTTTGGTACGGTGACAAGCCCGGCGGCAGGAAGCCTGTGACCTTTGAACCCCGCCGCCACCTCATCCGCCAAGGACTGAAGAAGGCTGTGCTTTTAGTCGATTTGTGGGTCCGGCACAAAAGGGTTGGAACATTTGCAAAATTTGCCCAATCAAGAGAAGGAAGACGGATGACTGCTTCGCTGACCGGCTTTTGCGCCTTCGAGGCCCTTGAAGTGACTTGCCGGCTTCAGGGAAGACAAATTGCCATTCCTCTTACGGCGGTAAGCGCGTTCTTGGCGGCCCGCAAGGAAGCGGGTTAGGACGTGACGCACGGGGTGACCTGGAAGACTCTACAGAAGTTTGTGAAGGCGCTGATGAAGGATGGCTCACCGTTGAGCTATAACACGCTCTGCTACAACTGGCTCAGACAGAGTACACAACGAGTCGACGTCGTGACCCGTCTCGGTCTGCAGGATGGGATCTACATCGTGGGTGGCTTCAGAGCCGACCTAATCGGCCATTGTTTTGTTCTCGTTGTGGAGAAACAAGAGTATAGTGTCCACGAGAACGGTCGGTCGCACCCCATTTCGGGGTACGACGACTGGGCGGATCAAATCGCGTTTGTGCGACGAGTTTCTTACATTCGATGAACATGGTCGCTTTTCCTCTGTTGTGCCTAGTACTATATTCCATGTGGCTGGGTCTGACAGATTGCTGTCACTTTCGTCAGACCCTTTTTCCCGACCCCGAGCAGTAGCAGACCCGCCAGCAAATCTTCCGCGCTCGCGCTCGAGCAGTACCAGAAAGAGGTGAAAGCTCCGTTCAGGCTTGTCCGTTGCTGGGAGATCTTGCACTGCTGCCCCAAGTTCATGTCTGCTAAAGAATATACGTCAGAAAGAGCTCACATATGCTCGACAACTCGTACAACAACCCAAACATCGTAACGAGAGGCTAACATACCATATTCGTCTCCTGTTGCTCTCGAAGCCACTACCAGAAGACACCGACGCAGTGTTCTCCCACAAGATGCTCCGTGAAAAGTACTTGCGCCATGCCGCAGAAGAGGCCAAAGAGGCAGCGAAGAAGGCAACGACAGAAGATGAGACACATGGGATTTGAGTAGAATGCAAAATACATAGTAACAGGCGTCTAATGTTGCACCTACTGATATACCTCGCCCTTTTTACTCCACAGATGCTCGATCAAGTGATAAGACTTCAGATGAATTCACTTTGCAACCTCCCACCGAGTCGACAGGCGCCACAGGCTTCCATAACTACGAAGGCGTTGAAATAGGAAAGGGTTCTTGAGATATGCAGAATATGCATGGGTGCCGGTATAGCACTCGGAACATCCAGGGAATGTGCGGTGTGGCAGCTGAACGCCGCAGGCGGATTATCATCTTCCTTTTCTCCTCCTCTTGTTTTGCCTTCTTGGTCTCAGGCGGGAGATTGGAGCCATCCCGCGTTCGTTGCACTCACGTTTCCCCAGCTCACTATCCTCTTCACCAGTCTTCCCCGAGCTCTGTTGCTTGTCAAGGGTCACCGTGAGCTTTACAGCGTGGATAGATATGCAAAGCATTATTCAATTCTGGTCCGTCCCAACTACGCGATTCTCACTCGCGAACAGCGACAACCGCGACTGCGCTTCGTGTTACTCGAAGTTTTTCTGTTAGAGATAGAGATCTGTAATGCGTGAGAGTTGTCGACGGATCTCCTCGTATCCCAGTCGAGATAGAGATAGAGGGCCGCGGTACGTATTCGCAGTGGCTCGCTCGCTCTTATTTCGACCTCACAATACCATAAGGTATTGATTTAGTGTCAACCACAAAACACTCGTTTGTGTGTGTGTTTTTTTTTGTTGGACACAAAAAGTGACTCCAAAATTTGGAGTCACTTTTTGTGTAGACACACCGGCAACAGACACTGTCTGTGACATCCAGGTGTATATTTGTAGTTTTGCCCAAACTACAGCAAAAGGCGCTTTTCCGTGCCCGGAAAGAAAATCCACACACAAGGGCCATGGCACCAGCGCCGCACGAGGCGCTGCCGCCGCTCGTCGCGCACTTGCTGCGCTACGCGCCCGGCGACCGTGTCGTCACACCCTTTGGGCCAGGCGTCGTCCGCTCGTCCAGGTACGCGAGCTCTGCCCACGAGCCCCAAACGGTCTCCGCAACGGAACCAGTCTCACGCGGACCCCTCTGTCTGTGTTGCAGTGACCGCAAGGCCCATGTCGAGGTCGAGCTGCGCTTTGGCGCGACGCTGTACGGACGTGTGAGTGTGGCGTCTGGTGCCCAACGACCGCTCGGTGGCGCGTTCCCAGCCCGCAGGTGTTAGACTCACTGCGTGTCATTGTGGTTGGCAGCGCGGGTGCCTTGTCCCCGAGATGCGGATGCTCGAGTGTGGGGAGATCGCCAAGGGCACGCGCGTGTTGTGTTTACCTTCCAAGAACAATCAAGTTGCGGAAGAATATTCGCCTCTTGACCCGCTGGTGGGGACCGTACAGTCTTACAGGTCTGAGTCTCGACCCCGACTCGGGAATCTCGTTCGTGTGTAAAGCCACTCACGAATTCTATGACCCGGCAGTCTTCGGGACCAGCACTACCAGGTCGAGCTAGATGGAGCGAGCGAATCTCCTGAAGTACTCTCATTGACTGTACGTGGGCCATGGCGTCCGCGTCCCATCACGTTCGAACAGAGTGCAACTGACCCATGTGAATGAAACCATTAGAAACATGAAATCCGCCTTGCTCCCGACACGCGTGTGCGGACCAAGCTCGGACTGGGGTATACCAGCGAGTTCAGGTACGACCGGCTCATTTGGAGTAGCCACACTTACGCGATGACTGATGAGGATGATGCAATTTGGTCTGACAGGATACAGTCAGACTCGTACGTCGTTAATCTAGACTTTGGCGGACTCGGCTATTTCGCGGTACGTGGTGCTGCGACACTGCAAGTGGAGCCCATGCTGCCAATGAGATATATAATGAATTTGAATGTCATGTGCATGCATTCGTGCCAGCGAGACGATGTGGTCGCAGTGGATCTTCGCCTTCTTTCGCGCGTTCCAAAACCCATGAGCGCCGAGGCCATTTACCAGGAGTTTCAGGGGCGGATCACTCAAGACGATGCGGCCGAGCTCCACGCAAAAGCCCATAGAACATACATGACCATCCAGTCCATCTGCGAGGATCACGCAGACGCGATTTCATTCCTCTCCACGAACATTACGTACAGCGACCAGTACTCCCAGCTTCTCTCATCACTGATGGACCCGACTCTATCTGATGCGGCGTTACGCCTAAAGGCTGCAGGCAAGACCGAGGTCGATAAGCTGATTTCCATAGCTAGCTCGGCCAAGACAACCTTTGAGACAGAACTCCTCGAAGGCAGGGACATTTCGTCGTTCTTCACGCAAGCCACTAGTGTGCTGAGTCGACTAAAGGACAGCGCTGAAGTACGCAATTTCCAGGCTAGCTTACGAAACAAAGCATCGTCTGAACTGGAAAGCGCGAAACAAGAAATCCAGAAGCAAGACTTTCAGCAACAGCGACTCGTGCTCTCACAACTCATCTCGGTGCTTGAGAGCAAAGCGGAAGCCCAGAGATCGAAGTTTGATGCGGTCAAGAGCGCCTTCGAGCGCGACAACATCTTACTCGCTGTTCAAGAAAACGAGGCACAACTAATCAAAGCTCAGGAAGGTCTCTTGCATTTAGAGCGTCTGGCGAGCAGTAAACTCGGCGTGGACTCGCTCACGACACTGGAACCAATGCAACTGGTTTCAAAAGCTGAGGAGCTGCTACCACAGCTGACAGCTCACGCGGAGAATTTCAAGGAGTCGGGCGAGAGGTACCTGGCTCAGTTTCAGCAAACTAGCCAAGGCCAAGCACTCATGAAGCAAGCCAAGCAGCTCGTGCAGTCAGTGGAGAACCCTGATGCGTTTTGTGAAAATGTACAGAAGGCGATCTCTGAGGTGCAACTCGACAAGATCGCAGCCTGGGGCAGCACACTCACCCGAAACAGAGAAAAGCGCCAAGAGTTTGTCGACCGCGTGAAAGACCACTGTCTTGATTTCTTTATGTCAGTGCTCCCCACAATTAAAGTGGACACGATCGCTGGCGTAGAGGAGGGCATCGAGTATTCGTTGTCGAAGCTTGATTTGTCGAACTTCCGGGTGCGCAAAGAGCGCGTCAAAGTGCGAATGGGAACGGTCGCTGACGAAGAGCTGTTCACAGTCCGTGCAACACATCTGACAGCGTTGCTCAAAGCGTTTCAGTGGACATTTGCACAGAAATATTTCCCTTACGCTCACGGGGGTGGTCTCGCCGACGCAGATCTAGCTGGCGGTGTGATCTCTCTAGGATTCAAGGCGGAAAAGCGCGTAGTTAACCAAGAGACAGGCGAGTTTAAGCCGACGCTAGTGCTTAACTCGATGGAAATCGACATCCGACAAGAGCTCAAGATCACGGTCCAGGGCAGTTGGTTCAGCGCCATCTACAATTTACTTACGTCGGCTTTTAGCGCGTTGATCCGTGACTACCTGGGCAAGACGATGGAAAGCAAGCTGCTTAAGCATATGATCAAGCTGCTTGCGACACTGAACGAGCAAATGGAGAAGTACTGGCCACTCGTCTTCCAGTTGCTTGACATCCGCGTTGAGGATTTGCCGTCTGCGAGTGCGTGGCGCGGTGCTAAAGAAATCGACATCCAGCCGCACGAGATTGAGTGCAAGTTCACGGAGCGTAACAGCATACCGTTTCAATTCACGAAGGGCGTTTTGAATCGGTACATCGTCGTCAGCCGCTTGCTGGACATGGAGAGTTTCTCTGGCGATAGCGCAAACGCGGATCTCTCAAGAGTGCCGGTTGGTTCGGGTGTGCTAGCGATCAACGGGCTGTCGTGTAGCAAGCTTACACTCGAGGAATTCACCCACTTGCTGGCGACTCTTCCGCTGCCGTACAAACTGCGGTTTTCGCTCATTCCAGAGGATACTTCCAAGAACCGCCAACAGCGCGTGATAGCGCGCCCCGAGATGGTGAGCGTCGTGTTCAAGCAGGACGGTCCGTTTGGGCTTCGCCTACGGAACCGGCCGCTCGCACCGTACGGAGCAATTGTTCTTGGGTTTGCTGAGCCAGGCGTGGACGGCAAAAAGAGCGCGGCTGAGTTAACTGGGAAGATCCATCCCGGTCAGATCTTGACGCGCATCAATGACATAGATCTCCGTTTCAGAGAGCTCACGGAGATCTTGGCGATCCTAAAAGATACCAAAAAGCGCCCTGCAACACTTCACTTCGCGTCCACACCTGACGGTATCGTGAAGTTGCGCGAGTGGCCACCAATGATTGAGTGGGAGCAGTCCGACGAGGAGTCAGCTGACGCGCGCAATTATGTGGTGGTCTCAGCCTTCATCCGAGAGCCATCGTTCGCGCAAAAGAGCCACGTCATCGACCGCGGAGACATCCTGTGGAAGGTGAATGATACCATCATGATTGCGCCGACGCGCAAGAATTTTGCCGACATTATGGAAATGCTCAAGCAGATTGCCGACAAGAAGCAGCCAATGCACGCTGTATTTGTCACAAAGGACGAGTACGTCGCCAAGACCAAGGCCCGCACTGCTGCAAGCAAGGCAGTGACGCTGAAGCCGTTGCTGAAAGTCGCCGGAAACGGCAGTACACTCTCTCCATCACTAGGGACAGCGTCTCCCGCTCGGGAAAATAACGCTTCCGTTGACAACGACATTGGACCTTTATCATCACCATCCACACCGACGCAGCCTCAGTCATCGAGTGATACCCTCCGGAACGTAGAGCTTCAGTTTGAAGCTACGAAAGAAGTCGTGTTCCCCAAGGCACCACTGGGAATTCTGTTTGGTAACTGGAAGGACGAAGCTGCTTTTGTGCGCGTGTTTGTCTCGAGCGCTGGGCCTGCGGAGCGCTCCGGAATTATTACGGTCGGGCAGGCCGTGCTTCAGATCTGTGGACAGAACGTGCCGCTAGACGCGACTCCCGCTAGCATTGAGCAAATGGTGCTGGACGCTCCGGCAAAAGCAAAGAAAGCACCACCATTCACGATCACGTTGCGTGATCTCGATATGGAGCGCGAGATCATGAAGCAAACGTGATTGTCCGGGTGCGTGCACACCTGGAGAGAGTATTCAAGAACAATCATCAAGCGTCGACATCATCAATTTACAATTGCATAGCCCCATCAACGAAAAATATTCTACACAATTGCAATTAAAGCATTCTGTACTAAAACACGTCGTTCAGATCGATGTTGGCCTTCGTGAGTGCCTGCTCGAGCAACGTATTGACGTCCTGCTCGAATGCGTGCTGGGATTGTTCGGCGATACGCACGAGCCCGGGTGACGATAGCCGCGATCCCGGAGACGCCGCTGGCGGAGTACTGGGAATGCTGGAGAGCGGTTGACTTGTACCCAGCAGTTTGCCCTTGGCCTCAGACGCCCACACAGACATACGGCTGAGTGTCCTGAAAGAGACGCTGTCTTGTGCCGCATCGTCTGGCTCGGCCTCATCCCCCTCTTCGTCGTCCTCTTCGTCGTCTTGACCGTTCACTGACGCCATGGCATCCGTAACGACGCCCATCGCGGCGACGAGAGACGCATACGACTCCTCGCGGTCGAGATGCGCGGTGCCACCGCTTAGGGTTTTGTACTGGAGCGGATGAGATGATGACGGCAACGACAATGGAGATGACAACGACGACGAAGGGGCCGCGAAAGCCGTGAAGAGCGGTTTATGCTGCTGGATCGCCGAGAGGCTCTTCTTGGCCGAGTCGCCGCGGTAGAACTCCTTGAGAATGGTCCCACGTTGATGCGCAAGCATAACTTGAAGGAACTCATCCTTGTCGATCACGTGGTCGTCACCGGCAGCCTTGTTATAAATCGAGAGCGCCTCACGGCGGTCCATGCCCGGCTCGAGCACTTGCACGACCTCGCAGAACTCACGAAAGTCGAGCGTGCCGTCGCCATTCGTGTCGACGAGAGCAAACATGGCATGGATATCGACGATCTGCTGCTCGTACAGTGTTAGCCAGTAGCTCATCATCTTGTCGAGCGCGACGTCGACGTCTATGCCGCCGCTTGGGTGGCTCTGGCACAGCGTGCGGACCTCGTCTTTCAGACGCTCGAGCGCAGCGCTGGATTCGTTGCGCGTGTACGAAAAAATGAGGTCGATGCTCGTGCAAACGACGTCACACTTAAGAGTGACGCTCTTGGGGCTCATGAAAATTCCTTCGCCGAAAAAGCTTTTGAGGTTCTGCGCAACGTGGACCGACTGCTTGCGGCCACGTTTGTATGTCCCCGCTGTCGCAGCGTCACATTCACCGTTAGTCAATGCTGTTGCGTAGCCTATCGATTAATAACGAATGCGCGTACCGTTGAAAATGACAAGTACGACGAACAGGAAAAAGTCAACGCCCTGGACTGAGCACGCGTGGGAGTCGGGCTCGAGTGATCCTGTGAGCAATCCGAACGTGCGCACACGCGTGCTCTCCGACGCGTGTTTGCGGATCGAGGCATCGAGAAATACGAGCTGGCTGATCGCAAGGTCCTTGAGCCCGTAGTGGAGCGTGTACATGTCCATGATGAATTGCGCCAAGTTGCTGCGCATCTTCCCGGCGTTGTCGTCTTGGACGTCCTGGAACATCTTGGCCTGATAGTATCCAACGATGATCGCGTGGAGCTCGTTCAGCGTTAGTGGCTTGCGCTTGGCGAGGATTTTACGGATCTTGGACGACGGGATCTTTGCCTGTTCGATGAGGCTTGCTATGCCAAAGCCAAACTGGTTCAACCGACGGTTCTTGACGATCAGATCATCTTCGAACTCGCCATTCGCGCCTCGCCGTCGCCTTCCCCGGCCTGCGCCACTCGTGCCTGCAGAGTCGTCGTCCTCGTCATCTTCGTCGTCTCCGCCCGCCCCGTTGGAACGATGACCACCCTTACGATCAGTTTGAACCGCCTTCTCTTCGCTTTCCACCACAGCCTTGGCGTACTCATCGCGCAGCTCGGCGAGCTCTTTGGCGTGGCGGATAGCAGCGTCTTGAGCCTCGTTGAGCTGCGCATTGCTCTTCCATCGCAGATTGTTGATCGCCTGCTCGGCCTCGCGGAGCTGGTCCTCAAGCGCAGCGTTGCGACGCTTCGTGGCGTGCATCTCATCCAGCACATCACTGATGCTCTCGAGTACTTTGCGGTCCTGGTCGCACAGATCGTCGTCGTCGTGGTTAGGCGCCCCGCTTTCGGTATCATTTGATTCGCCGTTTGCGGCAGCGCGTAGCTTGTCCCAAATGAGCGTCTGGAAGCGTGTGATGCGAGCCGCTGAGCGCTCGAGGATCGCGTTCTGCTGGGCGCTTGACGTCGCAATCACTTCGGCGCGGATTTTTCTACCGAAAAAAGTGACAAAGGTTAGTGCTCATTTTCGCGTAGACGCGAGAGCGAATTGCCGCCGCATCCTACTCGGTGAGTTGATTGATGTCATCCTGGAACAGTTCCCGTAGCAGCTTATCCTTTTCGTAGAGGCTCATTTGCTCCGTGATATGGATCAACGTGTCGGCTGAGATGTGCGCGCGCAGCGCCTCGATTACGCCGAGCACAACTTTTTGCTTCTCGGCCTCGTCCATGTACTGGAAGCTAAGCAGCACCGCCTGGAGCTTTTCGTTGAGCTCTTCGTTGACGGTGTTGCGATGGCTGATTTGCTCGAGTGACTTGATCTTGTAACGCGCTTCGAGGTCTTTGATCTTGGCGAGATTGAGCTGTTCCTCTTTAACGTGCTCGACGTTTTTCGTCGTCTGAACCTTCAGATCTGGTACATAGAAAGAAATAACGCGTGAATTCTGCCAAACTGAAGCGGAAATATCGGGGGTCTCTCGTACCTCGCTCCATGTCGTCTCGCTGCTGACGAAGCACACGCTGCTGGTCGTAATACGTGAGCTGATTGGCGTAGAACTCGAGAGCATCGGTTGCATCGTCGGTGCCTGTCCCCGGCAACGACGCACCCTGTGGACGTGTGATGAAAATTGCGGCGCAAAGGTCGCGGCAGATGCGTTGGAGTATGTGCTCGTGGCGCGCAAACACACCTGTCGCCTGACACAGACAATGGAACGCGACCGCCGTTTGGAGTCGGTTGGGCGTGGCTTTGCCGCGCAAAAGCGTCTCGCTCTCTTGGAAAAGCGTCTCGCAGTACAGAAAGTATGATGAAAACGATCGGCTCTCGCGTTTGAGGCTGTAGAGCCACGCCTCGATCTTCTCGACGTCAGGTTCCGAAAGAATCGCTTTCCGCGGCGAGCCACGTGGGGAAAGCTGCTGCATCATTTGAAGTGTGACCACGCTCTCGGGCGGCACATCACTCACGGGCGAGTGTGGTCGTAGAATGTACAGCGGGCGCGTCTTGCTGGGTGATTGTCTTGGCCCTCGCTGTGGGCTGTAGATTGGGTTTGGTGGCCGCACCGGGGATGGTGGTTGGACGGGCAGCGCGGTGCGAGGCGACGCGAGACTCTTCTCAGATTCATAAAACACGCTTTGCTGCGCGAGCGCGCGGGAGAGAGCCACAGGGGACGCCAAGCTACTGGTGCAGTTGCTGGTACCACGGATCGGGGAGGGTTGGTCTGTGGAGGCGGCGAAACGACCAAAGATGTCGCGGTCGTCAAACGCGTCGCGATACGAGGCGTCTGGATCCGAGTGGCGGGGCGACGTCAACGACGGCGGCGGGAGTTTGCGAGGCGACGATCCGCCGCCATCGAGAGTGCGCTCTCGGTGAGGAAGCACTCGCAGCGTGGCGGTTGCCGCGGACAACACGGCCGGCGCGCGTGCGTCACCCGACCCCGCGGCATTCTTCATGATGAGGCGACGAAAGGAAGGATCAGGTGGGTTCACTTTAGCCAAGAGCTACGACAATCGGATTGGATTAAAACAGTTTCAAAACAACCAATCGTGACTCGAATCCTTCATTAAAACATATATATCGAAACATGGAAATAATTTAATGTTAAAACCTCTGGAAGATAATACCGAAACGACACACAACCTGTATTTTATTTTACTACTTCCAGAGTGAGACGTGGCTGTGCGGTGCCACCCCCTGTTGGCTCGAGAATGTGCGGCGAACGACGCGAATTCGAGTCCAAGAAAAGAGAAGCCGAGTGAACTGCATGGTGATCGCACGGACCAAGATGCGAAAGTGTTGATGACCGTGATATTTTCTTGGTTGGAAATGGGATGCAAGACACTGAGGGCGTAACCGGTGCAAATGGGATCCGTTCATGCAACAAAAGGGCAGTACGAGGAAGCGGACTGGCCACGGGACACTGCGTTGCGCGCGCTGACTACGATGCGAAGGTGAACGAGCTGTTCGGTTGAGTCGGATCGAGCCCCGATGACCACTTTATCGATTTCCGCGCTCCCCATTCAACCTTGTTCGATGCGTCCAAAGGATTCCCTTACCACGAGGCGGCGCCTCGGATCATTGTCCAGAGCTTTCGTTGCCCTGGTGGCGGGAGTCCAAGCTATGACGACATGCGCGGAGGCTGCATATGCCAATTTCAAGAATCAATGTTCGTATCCAATAGAAGTGTTCGACAACCACACCACCTGCCCACTCGATGGTGGCTCGAAGACAGCGCCCAGCTTCGGATGTGGTCGAATCATTGAGAAATCAATCATGTATCGCCACGGCGAGAATGATCAAGCCACATGTAGGTGGTTCGACGTGTTGGATGGATATCTCTCCACGCGTGATATTGATGTGCAACCTGGTTCTCATGCTCTTTGTGTTTCGCAGTGGCCGAATTTTCATCCGACACTGAGAAGGCATGGTACGACATTAGCATCATTCCGCCCGGACCAGGAAACTGCTCGAGCCTCGAAGAATGCCATACCGTTACGGGGAAGGTGGGCTTCAATGTACCTATCATGATCCTTCCCACGAAGTACTGGCCAAACAACGACTACCCACGATGCGAGCGCATCTTGTGCCACTATGATGGCTGCCCAGATGCGTTCCACTTCCCTGCTGACACACAAAAGGTGCACAACTGCCCAAACGATGAGGAGTTTGAAGTCATCTTTTGCCCATAAGTCCGAGCCGCACGGATCATCTAAGGTCCCCCATCGCGTGGTGCGATCTCTATATCGTAATGTGGGCTCAACCGAGCATAATTATGCGAGTCAACTTCAATGATGGTTTCGTCATATCAAGTCATTTTTCTCATGATATCACCGAGAGAGGAATGCATCCATGGGCCCATGGCGAGGCTTTTTTGGTGGCTGGGCTCTTTCTGGATATGTTGAGGATACTGCTACATTGACCGAATTCCTCGAGTCCTCGGCGATGGGTTGAAATGCTCTTGAGAGTTTGAGTGCGTAATGGTAGTCGGTATGCTCTATCTTGGACTCATACACAAACTTGTCGCATGCGTCACAAAAAAACGGTCCTCGATCACTTTCCTCCGCGAGGTTTTCGATGCCACTGGCACTAGTTGCGTCCTCGCTCTCAGAAACGCCATCTCCGGGCTTGATTGGCGCTTCATCTCCATTAAAAAACGAAGAAATCTTCCGCTTTGATGGTCTGTCAGAGGTGCGGCTGCTTTTTGAAGTGCGCTGATCGTTCGCAAATGCTGGATGGTCTTCACCCTCGGATGGTTGGGCCGACTTCGAGAAGAACGTGGATATACTGGCTCCGCGAAGACCGATGGCCATGAAATCCTTGATATGGATGGCTAGATGCGCGCAAGGGAACATCGAGTCCATGTCGTTCTGCAACGCCGAGGTTGCGGCTTTGACGATGGATTCAACTGTCGCGTCCAATGCGATGAAAAAATTGCGTGACTTGGGTTTGGCACCTTCACGTGTGAAGCTGACACTGACACTGGATGGGAACCGCTTGTTCTCGTTCTTTTCTTCTTCGCACCGCTCAAGGACCTCCTCTGCAAGGATGGGTAGCCAATACTTGAGTTGCTCGACGTGCTGGAGTCGGGATTTCTCGTCGTATTGCTTTGCAGCCATGAAACTCTTGATTTCCGTCTTCGCCGCATTGACAGGTTCGTCGCCATCGTCTCCATTACAAACGCTATTTACGTAGGTAGCAGTTTCTTCTCCAAGATGGGCAACCATGGCATCGAAGCCGCAGGCTTCTACGAAAGCGGCCACTGTGAGAGTTGGCTTTACACCAACTGCAGTAGGATCTGCGATCTGCCCCCAGGAGTTGGTGGCGAGGACGTCGACATCTTCGCCTTTGAGTTTGTAGTAAAGCCCCATCAGGTCGCGACCGAGCTTCCCACCAAGTCCACGGATCTTGCGCAGTGGGAAATGCTCCATCAATGGGCTGAAAAAGCGAGGCGCCAAAACCTATAGCATTCATTCCCGTCAGTTGGTCTGGGGGTTGGCGACACACAGAATGAAAATATCACGCACTGTTTGCCCGTCCGGTTTGTTCAGAGGGGACACGAGCTTTGCGACGAGCTTGTTGGTCGCGATGCCAACCGAGCACGTGTACCCGAGGCTATCAAAGATCGCCTTGCGGATGTCACGCGTCACGGCCGCGCCTACACTGAGCCAGCGCTCTTCCTCGGTCAGCGGGAATGCGTTGAACGGCTCGAGCTGGATCTCCTTGCCCGTGCCCTCGAGCTGCGAGATACCGACGACCTTGGTGTCTTTGTTCACTTCATCCGAGCAAAAATCGGATGACACCGTGTCCTTGGAGAAACACACAGAGCGAGCGGGTCAGGAACACCACGTTCTAGACACCAGTCGCGGTCCGTACCATCGCCTCGATCCGCTGGCGCACGAGCTCGGTGATGTCCAGGTACGACTCGTCGATGCCCGCGCGCTCGACGACGGCGCCGCTGTGGTTCAGGACGTCGTAGATCTCTTTGCTCGCGACGCGGTAGCGCCGCAGGATGGCCTTTTGGTGCGTGCGGTCGTACGCGCTGTGGGGCTTGCGGTTCTCGCCCAGGAGCTCCACGTGGGGCTTGTCCACACGTCAGCACCACCACAGACACACATACATACACGTATAGTACAACACGTACAATGTGGAGCTGCGGGCACTTTTTCTTGGCCTCGGTGGCGTTGTCGCCGCGGGAGATGCCGAACTTGCGCGCGACGTAGTTGATCGCGAGCAGACTGCCCCACTGCTGCACGGCCACGGGCTCGTCGCGCGGGATGCCCAGACGGCGCTGCTCGACCTGCGCGTAGAAGCAGTCCAGGTCCAGGTGCACGACCACGCGCGGCGGCCGCGACGACGCCATCATTCGGGGTGAGATATGGGTGCGCGGGAACTCGGCGCCATGTCGGCACAGACGTTGGCGCCAGAGTCGAAAGCGCTTTTTTTGGGTAGAGGAGGAGGAGGAAAACGCTTTTTTCGTGTGTGTATGGTGTCTTGTGCGAGTGACGTTTCATGAAATTTGGTTTTTGAAATATGTGTTGAAAACGAGATTTTCAGCTGGTTGACTGCACTTGCACTTGTTGCACTGGCGACGAATCAGTTCACGTGTTATCTTACCTTTCGGGCATGTCCCATTCCTGCCATGTCACGTGTCGTGACGCCATAAGCAGTCGCTGCATCTTTACTAGAACTGCGCATTCGCTGTGAGTGTCGCCCATTTTGAGTAAAGTGTGTGTGTGTGTGTGTGTGACCCCTTCTGATTGTGCCGCGAATTCTGACAGCGCACCAACATTCTCGGCTTTTGTTCTTCTCGCTGGCGGCCAAATGTCAACAGGTTTGGAGTTGCCGCGCACCCAAACTTCAGCGGATCCTGCGTCTGCTCGAGAGCGGACTTGTGAAGTCAGTTGAATCGTGAGGTTGGGGATCCTTCGAATTTCGCTCGCTGTACGTACTTCCAGAGTGGAGAGTTCCACAAGCGTCGGCAATCAAGGATCTGGCATCTCCGCCCACGAGGAGTCGCTGATGTCACGCAGCGATGGGTGCAGGACAATTGCAGAGAACAACGACTACGTGGGTGTGGAGACTCCAAAGCCGACTGCCTCTCTCTCCACACACACCGTCTAGGCTAAGACCAAACACCAAGGGACACTCGACTGAGTCCGCCAAAGCCAGTGGCGTCACGGACGCTGGATGACCATCCTCTCCTGCTCCTCCTCCTCGCGCGAGTCGCACGCAGCGCAGCACGCGAAAGGCGACCCAATCTTCCGAGGTGATCCCGAGAGGGGTCTGAGTCGGAACATTTTGGTGACCTGATGCCACCACCACTTCCCATACAGCACACTGATTGGCCGAAAGAATCGAAGCGTTAAAATTCTAACCAATCAAAACATTCAAAGCTAGAAATATCGAACTTCCAACTGGGCTCGAGAGTTCGGTTTTTCCATTTTGGCATCATCTGCGTCACCCCATAAACATCGCGACGGCACACTCGGTAGCCGCCGCAGCCGAAAGCCAACACCAGAGAACAAGAGCCACGCAGTTCCCAACTTGACGGGTTTCCAGCACCACACCATTCGTGTTTTCGGAGTAGCACCACCACAAAGAAAGAAAAAGAAACCAAACATGTGGGCGTTCGCTCTCGTGAGCCTGGCGCTCGCGGCGCCGCCCGTGCGCGCGCTGCTTGAGCGCGTCTTCGCGGAGCTCACGGTCGTGTTCCTCAACTGGATCGGAGCCGTCGCAGTTGCGACCACGTGTGCGTTCGTCGGCGCCGTGCTCGTGGAGGCGTCGTCGACGCCACCGGTGGTCGCCATGAATACCAACGACGAAGACAAACATGACGAGGAAGAAGAGTGTCCGCGCAGCGCACCACGACGCTTGCTACCATCGGCATGTGGCCGCTGGGCCACGTCGCTGCTGGCCGTGGCCGCGGTGCTCCCGTGGGGTGAAGCCGCAGCCACGGCGCAGCACCACGCGACGCCTCGCCGGCTCGTCAACACGACTGTGCCCTGGACGCTTGCCAACAACGCGACGGCGCTCGCAGCGCTCGAGAAGCTGTACACGACGTGCAAGTACTCGGGCAAGAAGGAGTGCATCGACAATCCGCAGACCGTGCCCGAGCTCGGCGAGTACAAGCGCGGGCCGGGCCGCTGCATCGCCTTCGACTCGGCGTACGTCAACGTCACGTACCCGGCCGCGGCGCTGCCGAACCGGTACTTGCCCATCGGCGGTGTGGAGGCGCACGAGCAGGGCTTTGCCAACAAGTTTTCCGAGTGGTCCGAGAGCAACCAAGCGCAGTTCAAGGTGGACTGTCCGCTGCTGTACAACGAGACCATCGCCAAGCAGCAAGAGTATTTGTGCTGCACCGAGGCACAGTACCTCGGCCTTCAAACGCAAGTACGGCTCATCCCGGGCCAGTGCACGGCCTGCAAGGAGAACCTGCGCAATGTGTGGTGCCAAATGACGTGCAATCCGAGTAACAGCGAGTACCTCGAGCCCGTGCAGGTCCGCATCATGCAGGGCGACAATACACACGCCGAGGACGTCTATCCGGCTTACGAGGAGCTAGACTACTACGTCGGCAAGGATTGGATCCGAGACATTTACGACTTTTGCGAAAAGGATAGTTCGTTTTCCTTGTTGTGCAGTTCCGCCCAGAACTGTACGGACGGTTATGGCTTGATGAACTTTATGGGAGAGTACAAGTTCAACAGCCTCGGGTCGCCACTGCAGATCAATGTGAAGACGATGGACCAATTTTCCGGCGCTGTGCAGAAGGAAAAGTTTTGTGCATGTGACTCAAACTCAACTGATTGCTTTTCGCCGCAAGACTCGCGCCTCGAAAACTGCTTTGGAGTGTGTGGCTCGGTCTGCGGTGTGACCGCCAATGACAAGCGCACTTACACACCATCGTGCTACGGTGCAAAGGCTGCCTCGAGCTCGAACGATACGACCGCAAACTCGACGGACACGAAGTGGGACGAGTTTTCGAGTTTCATGGCCGCCAACTTGGTGTCCAAGGACTTTACGGCCTTGAACTACTTCCTTTCCATCGTTGGTGGTGTTGTCGGGGCCATGCTCATCGCTGTTTTCATCTACGCGTCCTTTTACGCCCGCAAACAAGCCGTGGGGTCATCTACCGTGCCGCATGTTTCCATCATTCGGGGTGACGGCATTGGTGAGCGCCGCCTGAGTGCGGTTGATGATGCGATCTCGGGATTTTTGAAGAAATGGGGGCTGTACTTAGCGGCGGGCAAGCGTCCTTACGTCGTGTCATCTACCGTGCTCGTCATTGTGATTGCCTTATCACTGGGTCTTACGCAAATCGAAGTTGAAACGACACCTGTCAAGCTGTGGGTATCCACGTCAAGCCGACCGTACAAGGAACGAGCGCGTTACGGCGAGATTTTCACGCCGTTCTATCGAACTGAGCAGGTGGTGATGGTGCCGAAGGACGGAGGCATCATTTCTCGTGCTGCTTACTTGCGCGATGCGATCCGCGTCCAGGAGAATATTGCAAACGTGTATTACGGGCCTGAGAACGGAACGTACCCAGATCGAATCGGTTTGAACGATGTTTGCTGGAAGGCCACTGGAACATCTTGCACGATCAACTCAATCACGCAGTACTTCCAGAACCGACTAGACCATTTTGACTTCTACCAAAAGTACGATCTGGCTGAGAGCCACTTCAGCAAGTGTATGTATTCACCCACAAACCAAGACATCCAGACGTGCAATTCTCTTCGCGCGAAACTAACCGCTGGTGATTCGATCCCCGCGAGCATGAGTGACTGCCCTTGTCTGTCGGCGTTCGGGTCACCGATGAACCTGTACAACACGTACCTTGGCGGGTTCCCCAAGGGATCCGAGGAGGACACAACCTTGTACCTCCAGTCCAAGGCGCTTTTAACCACTGCACTAGTCTACAACTATTATGACGATGATGCCAACCAACCAGCGATCCATTGGGAGCACGAGTTCATCAAGTACATGAAAAAAGAAGCGGCAGAAAACACGCTCTTCGACTTGTACTTTTACGCTGAACAGTCTGTCCAGGACGAGATTGAGCGCGAGTCGAGCGGCGACATGCTCCCTGTGATTCTCAGTTACTCGCTCATGATCATCTACGTGTCGCTCGGTATCAACCGATGGAAGATGGATAAGAGTTTTTTCCGCACGTCGAAGATCACGGTTGGATTCCTGGGCATCGTGTGCATCATGTTGGCTGTGTCGACG
>JAADVT010000567.1:0-20832 GCA_023335895.1 Pythium rishiriense
CAGCGCAGGACTAAAACCCACCGGCACACCCAGCGGATCCTGTAGTGACAAGACCAAAGCCCAAGTCTACGCACGCACCGGATGGTACAAAGACGCGTTCGCGATCATGTACTCGTGGTACATGCCCAAGGACTCGCCGAGTACCGGGATGGGCCACCGTCACGACTGGGAAAACATCGTCGTGTGGCTCGACAGCGACAAACTCTTCACCTCCAAGATGATTGCACTCGCTGCGTCGGCCCACGGCGACTACAAAAAGTCGTACCCGCTCGACACGAAGTTCGTCGCCGACAGTGTGAGTGCCAAGGTCGACTACAAGTCGGCCTGGCCCATGAACCACGCGCTCGAGCTGAGCACGTCGGCGGGCGTGAAGCAGCCGTTGATCCAGTGGGACCAGATGACGGACGCTGCACGGAACGCGCTCGAGACGACGGACTTTGGTTCGGGCCACGTGCCATTCCGCTCGGACTTTGAACGGTACCTCGGTAAGGCCTACTTCAAGTAGACCGATACATTCCTCAAGGACTTGCATGCCCATTTACAATCCTTCATAGAAATCGTATACTTTTTTCACAGTCTTCGATCCGATCACGTGCACACACGGCGCATATATTGCTCATTGGGTTACGATGAAATGTTTCAAAAACGCCTTCTGAAAAGCTTCACATACAATATGAGTTTTCGCTTACTTGAAGTAGGCTTCGGCCAGGTAGCTCTCAAAGTTGGACTTGAACGGCACCGTCGCGGAGCCAAAGTCCGTGGTCTCGAGCGCGTTCCGCGCGGCATCCGTGAGCTGCTCCCATTGGATCAGCGGCTGCTTGGCGCCAGTGGTCTTGGTGAAGCCCATCTCGTGGTTCACGGGCCACGTCGACTTGTAGTTGATCTTGGTGGCCACGCCATCGGCTACGTAGTTGCCATCGATCGGGTACGACTTCTTGTAGTTGCCGTGAGCCGATGCGGCCGCGGCAACGATCTTGGCGGTCGCTGGGTTGTTGCTGTCGAGCCACACGATGGCGTTCTCCCACTCGTGGCGGTGGCCCAGACCGGTGCTCGGCGAGTCCTTGGGCATGTACCACGCGTACATGATGGCGTACGCGTCCTTGTAGAACGCCGAGCGCGCGTACACCTGGGCTTTGCTCTTGTCGTCGCAGCCGCTCGCCGAGCCGCCCGTGGGCTTGAGCCCGCCACTCGTGTTTCCGTTGGCGTCCACGGCCGGGTACGGCTGGCATCCGTTGACGATGTCGAGCGTCGGCTTGAACGTGACGGCGAGGAACGCCGTCGCGTCGTTCGGCGCCGGCTCGGCCCACACGGGGATCGAGTCGTGGTTGACGACAGCAGCTTGGGTAGTCGTAAGCGCAGCGATGCCGGCGGCGAGAAACACGAGCGTGGAGCGAGCCATGGGCACTGGAGTCCTGGAGTGCGATTTGCAAAGTGAACTGCCGTCGTGGCAGCGGCAACGGCCTGCCGAATCTCCACCATGTGGGTGAAAAGTTGCGTGGCACAGGCAGGAGCGTGGCAGTCAGCGTCGGATCACGCGCTGCCAGTTGATGCCACATTCCGTGCATGGCGAAATGTGTTGTGCATCAGTGGTACGGGTCCGCCAGCTGGTGCCCTCCATCTCACTTGACGCTTGTGTGTGCCACAGGCGCCACGGTCTCACTTCAAGGATACGAGGTCACCAACTGGCACCCTCCATCAGTACGGAGAGAGATGGATCTCATTACTCACATGGCCCCACCAAGCGCAACGATTCGGGAATGTGGACCAAACAAAACTTCCATTTTTTCCGAATCCAAACGCACAAGATACAGTTCACTCACAAATAGTACGCGTCCTTCAAGTAGGTCTGGAAGTTGGACTTGAAGGGCACGGTGGCCGAGCCAAAGTCCGTGGTCTCGAGTGCGTTCCGCGCAGCGTCCGTGAGCTGCTCCCACTGGATCAACGACTGCGACGCGCCGGCCGTGGTCGTGAAACCGGTCTCGTGGTTCACGGGCCACGTCGACTTGTACTCGATCTTGGCGCTGAGGCCGCTGTTGGCGAGGTAGCTCGTGTTGATCGGGTACGACTTTTTGTAGTTGCCGTGGGCCGAGGCCGCGACCGCGACGATCTTGGCCGACGCGGCGTTGTTGCTGTCGAGCCACACGACAATGTTCTCCCACTCGTGGCGGTGGCCGAGCCCCGTGCTCGGCGAGTCCTTGGGCATGTACCACGCGTACATGATGGCGTACGCGCCGTTGTACGTGCCCGAGCGCGCGTACACCTGGGCCTTGCTGGTGTCGGCACAGCCCGCGCTGGACGAGCCCGTCGGGCTGAGCCCGCCACTCGTGTTTCCGTTGGCGTCCACGGCCGGGTACGGCTGGCAGCCGTTGACAATGTTGAGCAGCGGCTTGAACCGCACAGCGAGGTACTGCGCGTTGTCGGCCGGGGACGGCTGCGCCCACACCGGCAGCGAGTCGTGCGCGACGACCGCGCCCTGGACAGCGGTCAGCGCGACCGCCACGGCGGAGACGACGAGCGAGACGAGCGAGCGGACCATGGTATTGGTGGCGAAGGCTTGGGCAGCGCGAGGCGAAAGCGGGAATGGTCATCCGTGCGCGCGTGAACGTGGCTGTTGGATTCCAGCTCTGGAGCGGAGTGGAGGAGCATCGCGGAGGAGCTGACCCATTGTTGAGGTTCCATTACCTGAGACCTTGAGGGCGATGGCTTGACCATGGGGGACTCGTGAGCGCCGTGATCTGATTAGCGCGACGTCAGTTTGGTCCAGCGGCTGGACTCGTCGGAGAAGAGTGGGCCCTTTCAACTTGTCTGGCCATTCAAGTTGAATGGACCCACTCCTCTCCAAAGGGGCACTCTTTTCTCGTGATTGACACGCCATAGAGAGGAGCCAGATTCGATCTCCAGTCAAGATGTGGCGCCTTTCTAAAGATTCGAATCTCCGCCGAACGATGAGCTTGCCACGCGGGGAGGATCTACTGCCTGTTGTGGGATCAGTACTGTATTGGCCTAATTTAGTGATCTTGGCTAGACTAGGTTTTAGTTTCCACCATGTTTTGTATCCATGCGACATGATCAATGTACCATCATTCCGCTGTGATGGGCAGTCTGTGTCGGTTTCGTATTTCTACCAATCAAAAAGCAGATCTCATTTCCACCAACGGTCACCGAGGTGAGAGTGATGGTCTCGACCACGTCATAAGCGGAGCTCCTCGCGTAACAAAACCGCCCTCCTCCCTCCCAAACTCATAGAAAAACACCCCACGATGGATGCCAAGCGTGTCGGCGCAGCCGCGCCCGAGAGCCTGTCTCAACACGGTGCACCAACGCTCTCGTCCGGGTCGCTCCGTGCGCTTCGGGTCTCCGGCCGCTCGCTCGTGGACGACCCACTCGATCTTCGCCGCCGGAACGATATCATGGAGGACCTCGACCAGACCCACGACCACGACGGCTTTGTGCAGCTCCAGCGCGCGAGCCACGCGCCGGGGCTGCTTGCGCGCTCTAAGGAATCGCTGCTCATCGGCGCACGCCGCGTGCGGCGCTTCGTCGTGGCCACTGGCAAGTCATCGGTGCCCGACGGCGGCGCTGTGTCGGCGCTCTCCAAGCGCGTGACGACGTCGGTGAGCACGACCACGACGTTTTACCGCGCAAACCATGTGACGCTGTACAAGGAAGTGTTGTGCGGACTCGCAGCGACGCTGCTCATGATCCCCGAGACCGTCGCGTTCAGCTACGTCGCCAACTTGGATCCGCTCACGGGGCTGTACGCGACGGGCTTTTTCGGTATCATCATTGGCGTGCTGGGTGGAGTACCGTCGACGGTCGCCGGCGCTGCCGGCGCGCTCGCGGTCGTGATGCCGCAGCTGACGAGCGCGACGGGTACTCTCAGCGACCTGAGTTACGAAGCGCGCGTCCACCACCTCTTTGTCGCGATCTTTATCGCCGGGCTCTTTCAGCTTCTGTTTGGTATCTTCGAACTCTCGCGGTTCTTTTCCATGATCCCACGCACGGCCCACATCGGCTTCCTCAACGGGCTCGCGATCATGATGTTTATCTCTCAAAAGACGACGTTTGAGGTCTGCACGCTCGACGACCCGTCCGTCCATTTTGGTGAGTGCGAGCAGCAAGGCCACCTCAAATGGATGAGCCTCGGCGACGCGCACACGTGGACAACGATCTTCACGGTCGTACTCACGGTCCTGATCATGGTCTTTTGGGGCCGCGTGCCGCGCGTCGGTCGCATCATCCCGCCGACGCTCGTGGTCGCGCTCGTGGGCGTGGGCTTTGAGTTTGGCATCAACCGCCCTCTGCTCGGGTACAAGGTGCGCACGATCGGTGACACCTCGCCGCTCCACGGTTCCTTCCCATCGTTCCACGTGCCGCGCTTTGGCGAAATCGAGAACTGGTCGGCCGTACTCTCGTGCGCCGCGAGTCTGGCGATGGTCGGTATTTTCGAGTCGATCATGACGCTCCAGGCTGTCGTCGACCTCAACAAGACACAGCTCACTCGCGCGGCCTGCCGGCGCGAGTGCGTCGCGAACGGACTCGCCAACATTGTGTGTGGGCTCTTCAGCGCCATGGGCGGCTGCTCGATGATCGGCCAGTCCACTGGTAACGTGCTCAACGGCGCCAAGTACCGCCTCTCAGCTGTGATCATGGGCTTTGCGATCTTCATGATCATCTTGTTTGGCAGCCCCGTCATTGAGCTCGTGCCGGTCGCGTGTTTGACGGGCATCCTCTTCGTGATCATCGCGCACACCTTCTACTGGCCGTCGCTGCAGCTCATCTTCCGGCTCAAGCTCGCCGACGCGTTCGCGATCGTGCTCGTGACGACGCTCGCAGCGGTCATCAACCTCGCGGTGGCGGTCATCGCCGGCGTGGTGTGGCAGTCGCTCGTGAACGGCTGGACCAGCGGCCAGCAGATTTTCGTGCGCACGTCCACCGAGATGGTCGACGTGACCTCCCCCGTTGACGAAGAAGCCGGCGAACGCTGCGACTCGACCCACTCGGTCGAGGCCAAGGTCTACCACGTGCGCGGCACGCTCTTGTACTCGTCGGTCATGGCGTTCCGGTCGTTTTTCCACTTTGAGAGTGACCCGTCCGTCGTGGTCGTCGACCTGCGCGACTGCCACTTTGCCGACTTCTCGGCTGTGGCGGCGCTCAAGGAGGCCGCGACGCGGTACCACGAGCACGGCAAGACGCTGGTCGCGCGCCACTTGGACTCGCACGCCACGGACCTCGTGCTGTACCGCGACATTGGCTGGGAGCTCGTGGACCACGTGCTGCTGCTCCGGAAGGAGACTGCCGTGGTGGACGAGACGCCCGTCCACTTTCCCAGCAGCCCCATGCCGGCCATGGGCAGTCTGCTCTCGCCCCGGAGCCCGCATTCCGCGGCACCGTACCACGTCATTCAGGAATAGTGGGGCACGCCACCGTAGGCATGTTCGGTCTTTCATACCCTTCGACTTTTTTGTGTTGCACCGACTTACAGTAGTTTCGATTCATCCACAATGCAACTCAGAACCACTCAAGATCTTGGCTTGTTGAAGTTGCCTGTCGTCCTGTAATCAGACTCGCCCGGGACCACGTGGGCCCAACATGGAACGCTTCGAAAACACAGGCACACACCACACCAAACAGCATCCACCGTGTTCTACGATTTGCCCCGTGCATTGCAATCCTCTCACACTCACTGTGGATTGTGTGGGACTATCCTTGCTCTCACGCCATGCGTTCTCAGGTCTCACGAGGTCCCACGATCTTTTTCCTGGATGCACCGAAAGGCGTTGTGGACGAGGACCACCACACAGGCCACTTGCCTCCCTCCTGCCCCTTACACGATCCCTTTCGAGCTCATTCCTCCATTTGTGTTGTAACTCTCCAGACCAATCCCTCCCACGTCACCTACGACCATGAAGCTCGCAGTGTTGGTGCTCGCCGCCTGCGCCGCGTTGGCCACGCAGCCCTCGACCGCGTACCGCGTGAACGCCAACGCGCCGGCCGACGACGTGTTTGTCGACGAGACCGAGTCGTCGCAGATCTCGCCGCTCATTCTCAGCGGCACCGAAGTGCCCATCGGCGACAAGCTGTACCTCACGGGTCTGCGCTCGACCGCGAGCGGCGGCTCGTTCTGCGGTGGCGCGCTCATCACGCCGCGCCACGTGCTGAGCGCGGGCCACTGCGCCGGCGCCAAGTACGTGTCCGTGGGGACCCACTACCGCACCGGTACGCGGGACGGCCAGCAGATTAAGGTCGCCAAGGAGACGCGCCACCCCAAGTACGCCGAGCCCGACGACAACGCCGCGACCTACGACTTCACCGTGCTCGAGCTCGCGTCGGCGGCCGTGAACGTGACCCCCGTGGCGCTGCTGCGCGCCGACCCGGCGACCATCGTCGGCCAGAAGGTCACGACCATCGGCTGGGGCCGCACGGGCTACCCGACGGGCGCGGCCTCGAACGTGCTGCTCCGTGGCGACGGTCCGGTCGTGTCGGACGCGGCCTGCAAGGCCGCGGGGCTCTCGCCCCTGGACGAGTCCATGGTGTGTGCCGGCGGCGCCAAGAACACGGGCGCGTGCTTTGGCGACTCGGGTGGCCCGCTGGTGCTCGAGCGCGCCGATGGCGACGCGTCGCTGGGCGTCGTGAGCTGGGGCTACCCCAACTCGTGCGGTCTCGACGGCAAGCCCGTGGTCTTTGGCCGCATCGCCAAGGTCGCTGACTGGGTCGCCACCAACGCCCCGGGCGTGCGCTTTGTCTAGGGTGAACACAAGTGTACCGTCAGACATCCCACACAAAAGGTGTTGATCCGATCAACGACAAGAATCAAGTTAGTAGTTGGTGTTGTGGTTTAAGATAAGAGACTCGATATGGTATCTGCTCGACTACAGCTCGTTTAGAGGTCCGGGTACGAGATGAACTTGGTCTCGGGCGCGTTCGCCTTGATCCAGTCGAGCACGGCCGACACGCGCGAGTACACGCCCGGCTGGTCCTTGCGGGCGCAGCCGTTGCCCCAGCTCACGATGCCAAAGATGGCGTCGCCCTGCGAGGTCTCGAGGAAGATCGGGCCACCCGAGTCGCCGTTGCACGTGTCCTCGCCCTCGACGCCACCGGCACAGACCATCGACTCGTCGAGCGGGGCCATGCCGAGCGCCGCGCACTCCTCCATGGTGCGGATCTGGACGTCGACGCGGAGCAGCACGTTCGAGGCCGAGTCGTGGGTGCCGTTCTGTTCCTCACGGGTGTTGCCCCAGCCGATGGTCGTGGCGAACTTGCCGACGACCGGCGGGAGCGTCGGGTCGTTGATGAGGATCGGCACGGGCGCAAACGACACGGGCTTCTCGAGGTTGATGATCTTGTAGTCCCACTCGGCGGCGTTGTCGTCGGGCTCGTTGTACTTGGGGTGGCGGATCTCGCTCACGATCTTGACTTCCTGGCCGTCCGTGCCGTTGGCCTTGAAGTGCGTGCCAACGATGGCAGCACCAAAGGTCGGGCAGTGGCCCGCCGACAGCACCTGCGTCGGCGTGATCAGCATACCACCGCAACGGCTCTGGAGGCCGACGTCGTCGCGGAGACCGACCATCCAGGTCTTCTCACCGACGGGGACTTCGGTGCCGCCGATGATCATCGGCGTGATAGCAGCCTGGGCGACGGCAGCGCCCGTGGCGGCGGTGAGAGCGAGAACCTGGGCGATCTTCATGGCTGGTGGGGGAAGGGAGGTGGCTGGAGACTTGCTTGGTTGGAAGCGAGTTGGCGAGTGAGAAGCTCTGGACTGCGCGCCCGTCGACGAGCTTCGGTGGAAGGATCCAAGACCGAGCAAGGGGGAGCCAACGACGGCCGTCGAGAGGGACCACGACGTACTGTACAGCAATGCGCTGCCGCCGGCATTCGTTGAAGTCTCGTCTGAAACGTGGGTGGGTGGAATCGGCCTGCGCGTGTACCGCTCAAGGGAACTGTAACACCGCTTGGTGGATTAGCTGCCCGCTCAGTCCATTATTCTCGCGCAGCGGGCATCGCTCGCCAAAAGAAAACATCCCAGACCGCCGCACGCAAGGAATGAAAGAAAGCCGACCACTTCGACAAGCCTGAGACAGACTTGGTGTCACAGACGCAACGCATCCCCTCCACTGGGGAGGGCACGCGTCCTCGTCTGTCGGCGGAGAGGAACTCGAGAGCGATCGATCAGCTCCTCCTGTATGGCTGCTATAGAGAGCGTTCACAAGAGAGAGGAGAGAGAGAGAGAGAGAGAGAGAGAAGGGGGAGATCCCTCTAAAGTATACGGGATTAGAAGAGGTTCTCCTCTACGCAACCCCATGGCGGAGCTACGGCGATGGGCTGTGCCTTACTGTACAGTACACGCCCTCCTGAGATTCGCAGCCTGAATCGGCGGGACATCAAGTCGGCTACTCTTCAAAGAGCTCTCGGTTGTTTGGTCGGCCCCGGCCGGGGCCCGGGCGCTATGTACCCACCCGATGGCACCCACGAAGGTCTCCGATACCAAGTGGGAGGGAACCGTGCACTGCTCTGTGACCTGGAGACCGCAGTGCTCCGGCTTCCGTGCGGCACTCTCTCTCTCACGCGCTCCAGCGACAGCTCCACACATCGATCGCATTCTCCAGGCGCGGAGCAGGATGGCCACGCGCCTGTCGTGTAGTCGTCAGGCCCGCGAGCGAATGGACGCCCGCGGTGCAACGCCGCGGCGAGCAGGTTGACTGACACGGTGGGGAGGCGTTGCTCGTGGGTGGCAACCGCCCGGGCGCTGTTCCTCCTCTCTCTCTCTCTCTCCCTTCCGTGACGACGAAAACTGGAGCGCGTAATTGGCCTGTCCCTGGCCGGTTTGTGCGAGTTTCCATTCCGAGTGAGGAGACGCGGTGAGCGAGTCCATTTATGAACGATAATGTTTATAAACAAGTCACCGGTCCACACTCAGCCGAGTCCGTCATTGCGGGAGTGCCATGGCTCTGCATCTGCTGAAGTGGGGCAGGCGCCGGTCGCCACCATGGCGAATGTCCGTGCATTCGAGTGGGGATACCCATGGGGGCCTCTCTTGACTACCGTCCCTCGACTGCTACAAGGGGAGAGAGACGTTGGCGTGGGAGGCTGCCCGCCCGGGGCCTTGCGTGAGTCGGCGTCGTCCCATTCCACATGTCCCTTGGACCGCTGAGCGGGAGGAGCGGGACGGATAGGCGCTGCTGACCTCGAGAGTCTCTCGGTTGATGTTCGCGTAGACCACCACAGTCCGCAAGTCACACTGTCCCATCACCACAGGAGGGACATCGGTCAAGACTTTCTTCTCTCCGACTCTGGGCAGCGGATGGGGCGCAATCCGTCTGGGGGAAGCTGGGCTCGCACGGCGTGCCCTCTCTCAAGGGCTCTCTCTCTTGTGATCGAAGCGATCCGTCCGCGATTCTCTTGGCCTCCAGCTTTTCACTTTCCAACTCGCTTCCAACCAAGCAAGTTCCAACCAAGCCTCCCGCAAGCTACCCAAGCCAGCCATGAAGATTGCCCAGGTTCTCGCTCTCACTGCCGCCACGGGCGCCGCCGTCGCCCAGGCCGCCATCACGCCGATGATCGTCGGTGGCACGGAAGTGCCCGTCGGCGAGAAGACCTGGATGGTCGGTCTCCGTGACGATTTTGGCGAGCAGTCGCGCTGCGGCGGTATGCTGATCACGCCGACGCAGGTGCTATCGGCGGGCCACTGCCCGACCTTTGGTGCTGCCATCGTTGGCACGCACTTCAAGCGCAACAACACCGACGGTGAGGAGATCAAGATCGTGAGCGAGATCCGCCACCCCAAGTACTACGAGCCCGATGACAACTCGGTCGAGTGGGACTACAAGATCATCAACCTCGAGAAGCCGGCGTCGTTCGCGCCCGTGCCGGTGCTGATCGACAACCCGACCGTGGACCCGATCGTCGGCAAGTACGCGACCTCGATCGGCTGGGGCAACACCCGTGAGGAGCAGAACGGTACTCACGACTCGGCCTCGAACCTGCTTCTCCGTGTGGACCTCCAGCTCAAGACGATGGAGGAGTGCGCGGCGCTCGGCATGACCCCGCTCGACGAGACCATGGTCTGCGCTGGTGGCGTCGAGGGCGAGGACACGTGCAACGGCGACTCGGGCGGTCCGCTGTTCCTCGAGACCTCGCAGGGCGATGCCATTATCGGTATTGTCAGCTGGGGCAACGGTTGCGCTCGCAAGGACCAGCCCGGTGTCTACGCGCGTGTCTCGACGGTCATTGACTGGATCAAGGAGAACGCGCCGGAGACCAAGTTCATCTCGTACCCGGACAACTAAACTCCCACTAAGTTCCATCCGGTGAGAGTGAGTGATCATGACAAGAGATCCCTACTGGCCCCACTAGTAGAACTGACAATCTAAATGAAGTATTTTCCCACCACAATGATCATTCCTTTTGCCTCGTTGGCAAAGAAGTCGTTGAAAAGAACAAGGCATCACATGCCATCGGACTGCAAGTCCTATCGGGAACGGCGTGACGAGGACGTCGTACGCTAGGAAGGAGCCCCACATGTGTGGATGTTGCTACCCGGGAACTCGAACCACAGAGGTTCTCCCCAGACTTCAGTGGGTTCTAGTCTCCAATAAAGCGTGGCTGGATGTTCTAGAATCTCGAGAACTTCTACCCGTGGTGCTTACGCCCATGCGTGCGAGGTATCGGAATCCATCATCGTGGCACTCGGGCCATCCAAAGAGCTAGCGCTCGACATGTTTGCCCCGTCCCAACGATCAGCCATGCAAAGACTCTTATAGCCAGGCTCAAAGCCCTTGTTTGTGGGTGTCAGACGCGACGACTCGCGGGCCGATCAGTTACTCGCGGGTGGTGCCGATCCGCGTCGGATCGGCACTTGGGTTTTCGGGGTTTCGGTTTCGGCTGGGGCCTGGCAAGCAAAGCACACGTCCATGCCTGCCTGCACGGGCTATGTGCGGTGTCACGCACGCGGGAGATTTTTTATTTTTCCTCGGGGAGATCTCCCAGACGTATCACAGACGCCCGGCGCTGTCCGCTTTGTGTGGGTTGCATAGAGAGGACGGATCAGACATGTTGAGCGATCACACTTGCTCGATCACGGCTCAGCCAAGTTGAAACAAAAGTCTGCGATCTCCACGGGCTCACAAACGACGATCGCGGTCAGACTAGGCTTTTCAATACCGTGCTCGTTCGTGGATGATGTGACTTGCAGTTGGTGAAGCGCGACCCTGGATCGGTCCTTGGGGAGGGGTTTGTGTCGCGATTCGTCGGCATCAATTGGATCGCACACGTCGTCCAGCCAGTTTGATATTGGATAACGTTAGAGAGATGGTCTGCAATGACGACGTCCAAGACCAATATAATACGGTAGCATTGATCAAGTACAGACTCCACACTACTTGGATTTTGTATGTCATGAAAAGCAGTTAGTAGCAAATGATTTCGTTACACCAGTAGATCTGGGTGTGAGAGTCGTCGACAAGGCTTTCTGTGCGGCGTGAACACTCGCACGGCGTCTCGTCTCTCGTTGAGCGTGAGCGAGCCTATCCAGCGTGACATCATCTGGTAGAACTGCGACAGGACCGGTTGGCGCAGCTGGTGAGCTCCTCGAGCAACGAGGAGCGTTGACGTTGTCGCCGCTGTGCCCTTCGCGACTCAACTTGAAAGGAGAGCTCGTGGGAACCAATCGGCGTCGCCACTTCGTCAGGCTCCCCGATCCTTTCTGCGGTGCCGGTCCAGAACCGGCTGGACGCGGCACCGAGTTGGCGAGAGAAGATCTGAAACACAGACAATTGGTGTGGTCTACTGGGTTTGGCGGGAAGGGCTGGTGAGATGCGATCTTGGCGAGCTGTCCGGATAGCATCCGAACTGGGATATAGCACATCAGTAGTCACGTGACAATGGTACCATCGAGTAGATGTACGGTAGTTTTTGTCGGACGAAATTGATACATCGGAGACCGTCACGATGTGAAAGTGTGGCGGCGGTGCAGGGAGAAGAGGAAATCTGTGATGGGGATCGCACGCGAAATCCAGCGACGTCGCGCAGAGCCGTGCGTCGACTGGAACGCACCACATGTAGTTCGCTCTCACGAGTCGTGGGGTGACGCAGTGCGCCGATTCCCACCAGGTGGTCCGTCCCAGGTCCTCGAAAACATGATTATTTCAATCGAAATCCTTATTTTACTCTCCTAAACAATGGAATCAGCCAATCGTTTGCCGCGTTTTGAAAAACATTTGCTTGGAGCGGGGCTGTCAGCATCACATGGACGTCTCGTCGGCCTAGCAGACCATGCAGCGGACAGCGACGGACAGGCATTGGTCCCGTTCTCTCTGAACTCATGGACACGAAGCTTCAACGAAGCCGTTACACGAGACTCTCCAGACGACAGAGGTGTCCTGTCGTCATGAGTGGACGCCAGCAACGAGAGGCATGGCGCGAAAACGTGTGGGCCGCCACGCATTCGAGCGTGCATGTGGCGTGCGCGAAATCCATACGATCCTCGCGAGGGATGCTCCTCTCGGCGGAGCGCCTTCCAGCGCGTCTTGCTACTCACGAGTCCCTTGCCCCTGTCTCCCCAGGGGGATCTCCCTCATGGTTGTCGCCGAATGCATCGCTGGAGAACAGCTCGGTGGAGACCGTTTCGTAGCTTCTCACTTTCCAACTCGCCTCCTTCCACGCCAGTCGCAAATACACAACCCACTATGAAGCTCTCGCAGGTTCTCACGTTCGCGGCCGCCACGGGCGTCGCCATTGCCCAGGCCGAGATCACGCCGATGATCGTCGGTGGCACCGAGGTCCCCGTCGGTGAGAAGACCTGGATGGTCGGTCTCCGCGATGACTTCGGCAAGCAGTCGCGCTGTGGCGGCATGCTGATCACGCCCACCAAGGTGCTGTCGGCGGGCCACTGCCCGACCTTCGGTGCCGCCGTGATCGGTACCCACTTCAAGGCCAACGGCACGGACGGCGAGGAGATCAAGATCGTCGGTGAGGTCAAGCACCCCAAGTACGTCGAGCCCGATGACAACGCCGTCCAGTGGGACTACAAGATCATCAACCTCGAGAAGCCCTCGAAGTACAAGCCGGTGCAGATCATCATCGACAACCCGACGCGCAAGCCGATCGTCGGCAAGTACGCCACGGCTATCGGCTGGGGCAACACCCGTGAGGAACAGAACGGTACCCACGACTCGGCCTCGAACAAGCTCCTCCGCGTGGACTTGACGCTCCGCACGATGAAGGAGTGTGCTGACTTGGGCATGAAGCCGCTCGATGAGTCGATGGTCTGTGCCGGTGGCGTCGAGGGCGAGGACACGTGCAACGGCGACTCGGGAGGCCCGCTCTTCCTCGAGACGTCCAAGGGCGACGGGATCATCGGCATCGTGAGCTGGGGCAACGGCTGCGCTCGCAAGGACCAGCCGGGCGTGTACTCGCGCGTCTCGACTGTGATCAGTTGGATCAAGAAGAACGCCCCGGGCGCCAAGTTCATCTCATACCCGGACAACTAAACGTAGAAATCGCTGAGCATAGCAGTATCCCATTACTGGATCGCCCCCCTTATTCAAGAGAATTTTCATCTTCCTCCAAACAATCATACTGCTTCAATCCACCTACCAACGTCTTTGACACCGACAGCACGCATACTCCAGAAAGCCAACCGACTAGGCACTCGCACATCACTTCTTTGGCTGGAGGGCCAAGCGCATGACTTCAATCAGTTCCTTGCGCTCCTCTCGGCTGCGCTGCGCGTCCTCGCGCCGCGCCGCGTGGTCTTGTTTGATCACCTCGAGCAAGCCCGCTGTCATGTCACGCAGCGAGTTGACTGTGTCCTGGAACAGCGAGACCGACGCCACAGTCGGCGGAACAGCCACTGCCTCTGGCGCCAACGGCTGCTGGCGCACAAACGCCGCGCGTGCCGTGTTATCGGCTGCGTGGCGGCGCTGCTCTCCACGCTCAAACTCGACTTCCTCAATCTCTTCTTCCTCCTCTTCCTTTTCCTCCTCCGCTTCCTCGTTGTCTCGCGCCAAATCCTTCTTGCTTACTCGCTGTCCGAGTCCGCCGTCGAAAACCTCATCTTCATCGTCGGCCTCGGCCTCCATCTCTTCCTCGCGTTGCTTGACCTGCGCCGTGCGGTCTTCGATGAGCTGGAGGTACTCCGCGAGGCGAGAGCGCACCCGCTCCGGGAGCACGTGGTTGCGGTCGTGGTAGTGCGCGACCAAGTGGCTGTACCGGCCCTGCGCACCGTTGCCCGAGCTCCACACTTTGCGCCCCATGTCGCGGTTCACGGCGGCCGCGATCGTCGCCCACTTGTCCAGCTTGAAGCCCCGCGCCGCGAGGTGGGGCTTCACGAGCCGGACGTGGCGAAGCAGCGTGTCGTCCACACGCGGATCCAGCGGCTCGGGCTTGCCACGTCGGGTCATGGGAGGAGCGAGTGGCGAGGAATGTGGGAAATCGCAAAGTAGTGGGTGAAGTGTGAACGCGTCGGTGGGGCCGAGAAAAGCAAAGAAAGGTGCTCCAAAGCGTCCCCGCCCATCAACTCAACAAGAGCCCGTTAGGTTGAAGTTGAGGGGCTCTAATTGCGAGTGCGTACTGTGCTATATGCCCTCGAGGCTAATCAACACACGTGCATCTCCACGCAACAAAATTGGATTTATGATATCATGGTGTGACTGCAGAGCGTCCTAAGACGACCTGCAACGCTTGCCTGAATTGGCTGGTGCCTAGTAGTCCGGGTACGAGATGAACTTGGCGCCCGGGGCGTTCTGCTTGATCCAACTGATCACAGTCGAGATACGCGAGTACACGCCCGGCTGGTCCTTGCGAGCGCAGCCGTTGCCCCAGCTGACAATACCAATGAGACCGTCGCCGCGCGAGGTCTCAAGGAAGAGCGGGCCTCCCGAGTCGCCGTTGCACGTGTCCTCGCCCTCGACGCCACCGGCACAGACCATCGACTCATCGAGCGGCTTCATGCCCAAGTCAGCACACTGCTTCATGGTCTTGAGCTGAAGGTCCACGCGGAGCAGCTTGATCGAGGCCGAGTCGTGGGTGCCGTTCTGCTCCTCACGGGTGTTGCCCCAGCCGATCGAGGTCGCGTACTTGCCAACGATCGGCTTGCGCGTCGGGTTGTCGATGATGATCTGCACCGGCTTGTACTTGGACGGCTTGGCGAGCGTGATGATCTTGTAGTCCCACGACGCAGCGTTGTCATCGGGCTCGTTGTACTTGGGGTGGAGCACCTCGCTGGCGATCTTGATCTGCTCGCCGTCCGTGCCGTTGACCTTGTAGTGCGTGCCGACGGCAGCGTAGCCGAAGGTCGGGCAGTGGCCCGCCGACAGCACCTTGGTGGGCGTGATGAGCATGCCACCACAGCGGCTCTGGAGGTTGATATCGTCGCGGAGACCGACCATCCAGGTCTTCTCGCCGATCGGCACTTCCGAGCCACCGACGATCATCGGCGTGATCTCGGCCTGGGCGACGGCGACGCCCGTGGCGGCCGCGAACGTGAGAACCTGGGAGAGCTTCATACTAACTTGAAAAGTCGAAGGAGGGAGAACTTGTACTTGCTTGAAGGGAGGCGAGTTGGAAAGTGAAAACCTCCAAAGGCTGTCCCTCCTCGCCGGTGGAGCCTCGCGCTCCCTTCGCTCCCCTCCTCCAAGGGAACTGGAGAGCGCCATGACCGGTGACACGGTGGAGACTGTGCCCGTGATGAGCATCCCCACGTGACCGTCTGGCTTCGCGGCATCTCGCCTTCTGGGCGTGCGTCACGCTCGACCAGGATGCTTTTGATGGGCAGGCACCCAACATCCAACTACAGTAGCCCCTCTCGCCAGTCTCCGTTTTAAGACGATTACGAGGTTGCTCGGCGCGACGCGACAATCTCTCCCGCGCGATCCCATTCGTTGACTGGCCCATGGGATGAGTTCAGTCGGAGCGGGAAGAAATCGTCGGTGACGCTTGGTGTCGGCCAGCGCCTCCGCGATGTGCCGGACCCGCCATGGACGGTCCAGTGAATGCTGATGGCCAAATCAGACAATGATCGAGTCTTTTTAGTGGGGATTTTTATTGTTAAGCGATTTGATTGGCTGATATTGTGGATTTACCGTGTTTAAGGCGCTAAAAACGGGTCTAGACAACACATTACGTGGTGATTCACGTCACGCACACACACTTCAACCTCGTCCTTTCGTGCCACGGGATCTTGTCGACTCTCTCTGGCAGAGCCACAGACCATCTCCAACCGTCTCCAACGCACAGAAAGCCTGGAGGTACGACAGTCAGATCGCAGACTGTCGTGTTTGATAGACTTGTGTTTGCTCATCAAAACGAGACGGAGGAGAGTGAGTTGGCAGTCGTGGCGATCTGAGGCCATTACTGTTGGGTTTTGCCGTTGCACCCGCCACGGTTGCTCCGTACACATCCCATCCTGTCGGCACGGCAGCTCCAACTGCAGCTCAAGTCGACGCGTGACGGCGCATCTCCCCCTGCACGTAGTATCGGTACGTAAGGGGGCAAACTCTGTCACAGCGATGATGTCGGGGTGGTCGACACACGGATGCCCATGATGTCCCCGAAGACCCCATCGATATGGCGAGAACATACAGTACGAGTTCAACGAGCTGATTTCTATGGCGAAGAAGTTTTCAATACATTATTAACATACTACGTAGTATACCTTGTGACAATCACGCCATGTCGTCGGCTGCCCGCGAGAGGGATGCTAACGAGGGCGCGCTTGGTGCTAGCGACACAGGCGCGGAGAACGTGGGCGTTTGGAGAGACGTGTAGCCGACAACCGTGCTGGCTGGTGGTAGTGGTAAGGGCGTGCCGGGCTCGCTTGGTGCCGAGGGCGTGGTCGTATTGGCGACTTCGTCCTCGTTGTCCGGATCCAGAGTGGGGACAAGTGTAGGCATGGGTGGGAGCTCCTGCGGCGGTAGTGCGAGCGAAACGGTGATCGTGACGATGATGGGCACGATCAACGCCAGCACGAACGTGATCATGCTGTTGGTCGAGTAAAGCCCCTCGGGCAGTACGAACCACCGGAAGCCACCGACAAACGACCGCTCCACACCGCAGCCACACAGGAAAATGACCACGAGGCCGGCAGCGCAGCCCGCGATCGCGCCTTTGAAGTGCGCGCGCGGCCACACGGAGAGCAGCATCGGGCCGACAGTCGCGGTACAGAGCAAGTCGGCGACGAGGAATAGATCAAGGATATTGTAATGCTTGAGAGCGATACCGATCGCCGGGAGGCTCAGCGCAGCTGAAGAGAAAAGGCACCACGGGTCAGGATAATCTCTCGGATGGAAACGACACAGGAGACGTACCACAAATGGCGCGCGCGTAGAAGAGCGAGACCGAGGGAAAGTTGGTGACTAGCTCGGCGACGATACCAATCTGGAGCGAGTTGCTGACGGCGCTCGCGAGCGACGCGATCACCATGGCCACGAGAACTTGCCAAAACGTGCCCATGTCGACGAGGATCGAAAAGAGGTAGACGCCCTCGGGGTACGCGAGAAACGAGATCATGCCGGCGAACGCCAAGAACACCGTGAACGGGATGGTGATGAACGCTGCGTACCAGCAGCCGAGTTTGAGTGCCTTGTCGTCGTTGGCGGCAAACACGCGCTGCCAGTAGCCCGTCTGGAACAAGTTGGAGGCTGTGATGGCGATGCACAGGGTGACGAGTACTTCGAACCCCGGCGATGTGAACGCCCCGACCTGGGTCTCGGTCCACGCGCCGTCGGGCACGTTGACATGGATAAATATTGCCACGCACACAATCACGACAAGTGAGACCACGGCCATCCCCTGGAGCACGTTGGTCTTGAGGCTCGCGCGAAGTCCGCCCGTGAGTAGGTAGACGTTGGTCACGGCAGCGACGCCGACGATCGGCACGGCCGGGCTCGCGTTGGGCGCGAGCAGCTGCGTGAGATCGCCGACACACGTGAGCTCGGACGCGAGCGAGATGAACTGGAAAAAGATCGCGACACACGCGACGTACACTTGCATGGCGCGGCCGTAGCGGCGGTGTAGAAAGTCTGCGAACGTGAGCCCCTCGCCCAGCATCGCGCGGCAGTACGGGCCCGTGACCGCGAGCGCCACGAGCCCGAGCAGGCTCGCGAGCGTGTAGCCGATCACGCCCCACGCGCCCGCGAGCACGCCGATCTCCGGGAACGAGAAAAGCGTCCAGCAGCCCGTGGTCGCCGAGAAGAGACACCACGCGAGCCGCAGCGCGGTCTGCGAGTTCTTGGCGCTGAGGAAACGGTCGCGCGAGTCGATCTCGAGCTTGCGGCTCACGACGAGCGCGAACGCCATGACGCCCACGAGCGTCGCGAGCATCGCGACGTACACGGCCGTGGGCGACAGCATCGCTTCCGATCTCTCCCCCTGGCTGGGCGTGCCGTGGTTGGGGTCCGGCCGGAGTCCCTGGGCCCGAAACAGAAGATGAGACGACAAGACACTCCGTGTGACACACCCACACGGTCTCCACAGCTGCGGAGCTGCTCGTGGATGACCGATTCATTTACTTTCAGAGGTTACAGATACCCTGAGATGTACGGTAATGGGCACACCCAACGAAATGAAGATGAGTTCCAATATCGTATTTCAGAGGTTCCGTACTGAAATAGGGGTGGTAGCTCGTTGAGGAGTGATGGTCTATTGGGTTTGTGGTGCCAAGTGGTTGTTCACACGTCACGGATTCTGGACTGATGCACAACATGACCACCTCGCGAGGCGGTTCGCGATCAGCCGGCAACGCTGAGCGATATCCTCTCGAGGAGACACACAATCTATTAGTCGATCGACTGGGTGAGCAACCGTCTCGTGTTGGAGAGGAGCGGCGATCCCCTAAGTCTATTAACAGCAAGTTGACTGCCGCCAGTTTGTGTGAGCATCCTTGGCGCGACAACCCAAGCGCGACGGATGGGATGCTGAATAATCGCTTGAATGACTCCACGTATCCCTCTACAAGGACACCACTGCAGCAATCGTCGTCAACGCGATCCCAGCAAGCGTTGTGAGCACTGCGGAGCGAGAGGAGCGCGCCGCAGTGGATTTGGCCGTGGCACTTGGTGGGAGCGTCGTCAAAGCAGGGGGCTGGGTCGTCCTCATCGTGTGCGCGGTCGTGAAGGGCGGACGAGTCGCGTTCGCATCGTAGCTACCACGTGTGCATACCTCGGCGCTCGGTGAGCGGTTGCAAAAGTCACCGATGAGCGAGACGTTTGCGAAAACGTGGACGTCGTTACAGTCGCCGTCGGAACGAGTCAGGCGCACGGTCAGCATCGCGCACTGGCCGTCAAGGACCATGATGTCTCCTGCTTTCGGGGTCACCGCAGGTGCGTCCCAAGGCGCAATAGTGATCGGGCGGGCGAAATCGCACGCAGCGATACTCACGTTGCCGCCGCCGGCGAACTTCGCGTCGACCTGCGTGAAATGGACGACGGTCTTGGCGTTCGGAACGGCAATGCGCGTCAGCGGCCAGCCATTGTCGTCGAAATCTTGCGTCTCGCCCGTCAGCGACGGCGGAATGAAGATGCCGATACCGGTCGCGCTGTTGCACCTGCGGAACTCGAAGTCGACGGTGTTGAAGCGGACCTGTTCGTCCCACGCGGACGACCAAATGGCCGACATGTTGGCGGTTGGATCTTCGATCATCGAGGAGAGACGCATTGGAGGCGGGGGCAGGGCAAGAGGAAATGAGCCGAAGGATGCGAGTCGTTGCGTTCCGACGAGGTATTCTCTGCAAACCAATCGAAACCTTCTCGGGGCCAATGACTCACTTCACTGCTGAGACTCTCGGTCTTGGGCCACTTCGTGGCGCTTTTTCAAGAAGTGGGTGTCGCTTCGCCACACAAATTGGGTGTCGGCGTGGGCATCTGTGGGTGCAAAGGGACGCATGCATCCATTACGCATGCCCATCCACCAGAAAGAGTCGTCGTGGCGGTGCAATGAAGATGGGTTCCCGTGGAACGTGGGCGAACTACAGAACGGTAGCTTTCGTGGACGCGATGCACTGGGAATCGAATTGATACTGTTTCTCTGGGGCTTGAATTCGCGGCACTGCGTGGTCCACGCACGCCCAGGGAGTGTGGTGCCTGCTTCCTTTATAGCCTTTCAACTTGCTATGCATGGGTTGTGGATGGGATGTCTTCACGGCCCCACAACCCCAGCACAAAGAGGAAGGATGAGAGGTGTTTATCAGACTTGAAGACTTGGGTCGCGGCACAATGGTGAGTGATCAAGTCACACAGCTTCAAAATGTTCAACGACCGTCGCAACAACCGGTCTTGGCGCTCACTTGGCTTGCTTGGCCGCTCACAGAGCACTCTCAATCGTATCACCTCTCAGCCACGTTGACATACTGCATAGACTGTGAAGACGATCGTTTGATTTCTGTTAGACTATCTGATATTGTAGTCATTGCACAGTTGACAAGGGGATTACTATGGACTTCTGTCCTCCCCAGGCAACTTCCGCGAAAAACCTCTACAATGTCGCCGAGAAAGAACCCACCACGTTGCGTCTCGCCGTCTCACTTCTCCAGAGCCAGCGTCAGCACCACCGCAAGGGTGTTTGACGCGTCCAACGGCACATGGACCGAATCACTCGTAAAGTTCTGGGCCGAGTCCTCGGCCACGAAATCGCGCAGCCACACCTCACCCTCACCTATCAACCTACAACGCCAAAGCATACCAACATCAGAAATCATATCTTTCGCACAGTGATAACAAGAAGTACAAAACGTACTTGGTCCAACCGATACGGCTGCGGCGCTTCACTTGCACTGCCAAACGACACTCGCGGAGCATCTCCACAGACGCCACAGCATCGATCGTCTTGCGCATCGAGCTC
>JAADVT010000568.1:0-20820 GCA_023335895.1 Pythium rishiriense
CCGGATTGTGGATTACATTTTGGAGGCGAGGAGCTCCGATGGTGCATGGCCGGGTCATCGACCACTATACATCGCGACAGTGGGACAGCGACAATATCGAACGTTTTATTTTAGCCAATGAAACGATTTTAAGTATATTTATCCAATGAAATATGATTAAATCTCTTTATTCTAACCAATCAAGATGATTAGATGGACTCAGACTCAGAGAAATTTGAGTATCATCAGCTTTAAAGGGTTAGGGGATGGTGTCACTTTCTGCGACCCGTTTCTGGCCGTATGAGAGTGCGGTTCCCTGGCTTTTCGACTGATTGTGGATGGCGAATTTCGCGGATTCTCAAAAAATGCCACAAGAGACCCAGCTAACCTAATATTTAGGAAAAACGTTATGGGTACAGCCACTTTTCGTGCACCCACCTGCATCTCCTCATCTACAAAACACACAACAGGTTGTGTTCCTGGCGTTTCGGAGATGCCTCCGTGCCATAGCGATGAGCGATTGTTTGTATGTACTTGTACTGCATTGGAAGAGTCGTCGCACCCCCCAGCGACGATGAGCATCGTTTTTTCACGAAGCATCGCCACGATCGCCTCCCACCCACCGTGTCTTGTGTCTTGCTTGGGAATATTCCGTGTCTTGGCTTGTGGGTGCGTGAAAACCGGATCGGTCGTCAGTCTGTATTCGAGCCCCGAGCTTTTTCGCGCATCCAAAAGCCAAAAGCGGTTCAGTGGTTCTCATCTCGACCGTTGTAGACACTTCAAGACCCGTTTCTCACCCACAGACTAGACGGCCGTCAGCTCACACGACGTGTAACGCGTCGCGTGGCCGAATGGCACTTTGATGGGATCGCACTGGAAACTCGCGGTCGTACCCTTGGCTAGGAAGTCGCGCAGCCACACAGAGCCTTCGTGCATGGTCCTAGTGTCGCATCAATCAAGAGAGTTCCACTGAGTGTGGTGCGACGGCTACCCAGCCAGATTAGACGAGCAAACTTACTTTGTGGTTCCGAGAAAGCGGCTCGGTCGCTTCGTCTGCACCACGAGTTTGCACTCGCGGAGCATCTCGATCGTGGCCACGCACGCCAGATCGAACGTCGCGTCGCTCCATGTCGGTTCGATCGTCGAGTCGGGGTGTTGGCTTGTTTGTCCCGACGCGATGGGTGGCGCATTCGCACCGTAGTGAAGTTGCCACGCGCAATACGAATGACGCCAATCCCATGGTGTCAGTCCTTTGATTGCCGTGATAGACAGGCGTAACGCGAGCGGGGGTGGCCCGAGTTTTGCACCTGACGACGTGGGTGATGACAACGGTTCGGGTTCGGGATCACAGAGCTCGAGTTCACCCTTGAGCGCGAGGATCTCGTGGCGGTGAGCCCAGACAAAGTAACCGTCGCTCGTGGTTGCCGCACACTGGAGATTGGAAATCTGAGGGATCTTAAGCTCGTCGAACGATTCGTCGTAGATAGTCAGTAACTGTCGAAACATTGATATCGCCACACCAGGAGGCAGCTTTCGATCAACTGTGTCAAAAATCCCGGCAGGGGAGAGATCGAGACTGTCGATGAGGTTATGTACACGCTGGGCTCGATCCACTTGTGCCGTTAAAACTGCAGACAATGAATCTTGTGAGCAAAAGAGAGGGTAACTGAGTACGATGGTTGACGCCACTTACGGGGTTGGGCTGCATCGAAAACCTTCTGAAGAAGTGGAAGCGAGAGCAACTTTGGAACGATGTTGGAGCAGATCGAGAGGCCGTGCTGGAAGTCATCCATCATGGTAAACATCAATATCAACTGCCCTCACACCCCAGTCCGCCTCAAACAAAGAACACTTACTTGCAACCATGACCCATATTCGGCAATAAACGCTGGCGGGACTTCGATCTCGATCGGCACGTGGAAGCAGATGCCCGACAAGTCGCTCATAATTCTGAGCGTGACATTTTTCTTTGTGTCGTCGTATTGCAGAGTCCATAGCGCAGGATAACGACGGCGTTTGTCACCCGTCGTGACCAATCGGCGCAGGACCTCGAGCTTGTCTACGGTCTGGCGAACAAGATCTCGCATGCGTAGTCGCTGAAGGACCCCACGATCTTTCCACGCACGCTCAGTAAACCAGCTAAAGTCTGCTGGGATCCAAGGCATGGACCCGCGCAGCGCTTCTCTGTCGAGACCCATTCGCACTGCGTCCTCGAGCGAACGCACAGCGAGGTTGACGCGATGCCTCTTCTCTTCTTGGCCTTGTCGGGCTTCGACAATGTAACGCGAGACCAGTAAGCCAGGGTAGCGATCAAGCACAGTCTCCATCGCCATCACGTGGAACCGCATGTACCTCCACGCAGTCGCTTCATCCTCAGCAACGACCGAAATGCGAATGACGTCGAAGTTCAGTGTCCCTGGTGACAGTTCCAGTCGCGATGCGAACTCGCCCTGAACGAAGGACTCGATACAGTTTCGCCATGCGTTCCGCTGGAGAAGCGGCGTGTGGCTCTCGACAGCGAAGTGCTCAAACAACGTATCGGAGACTTCTGCCGACATGTCGTAATCCCAACATAAGTACACAGAGGTTTGCACGCCACGCCGCTGAATCGACGACTTTTGTTGCAAAAGTGACAGAGGATGGATGACGTGTTCGTTTGTCTTCCAGTAAGATGGCACGATGAGATCCGAATCCCAGTCCATCGAGGTGCTGTCTGATGGGTATGCCACTTGATAGTACTGGAGCAGGAGTTTGAACGCATACACCAACTCGCTATCCATATCTTTCCACAAGTGGCACTTCATGAGCAAATCATGAGCAACTCGACCATCTTCTGTAACGACTCCATGTCCACCCATTTGCTCGTGGTTGATGACCTCTCGAACGAGATCGATGACAAGGAGTGGATCTAAGATGACAATGTCTTGGAGCGGGCCAACATGCGGGTCTTCAAACCACAAGATGTCTCCCATGTCGTGCAAGGTGCGAAGAATGTGAATGCACTGATCACTGTCAAGGCCGCTGATTTCTTGAATCAAAATCTTGCACAGGGCATGAACGGGAACCGCAGTGGTCTCAACACGATCCTTTCCGTTCAAAAGCTTGGTTACCACAGCTTGTCGTGCTCGAACGGCGTTGAGTACGCGCGAGTACATGACTGGTACAACAAAGCAGCGATCACTCGTAGTAATTCGTTCAGCGATTGCATCCCATGCCTGCTCGACAGTGCTTTCGTCAACTGTACTCACGACCAACCAGTTGCTTGTTAGGAGCTTGTCGACTTGCGACTTTAACTTCACTGCGAGCTCAGCAGACTGGAAAATGTCTCCGAACGGTACAGAGGAAGACCTGGCCGTTGTTGCTTCGTCGATCTCGTTCTGGAGCCGCCGTTTCCAAGTACTCAAGCGGATCTGCAAGTCTAATTTGACTTCATTCAATTGGTTGGCATCTTCCAGCATGTCCGCCTTTGTCCCCACAATGACCATCTCCGAGTCAGGCTGGCGAGCAAATATGAGCCGGATCCAGCTGAAGACACTTCGTCCCACAAATCGACTGAGTTCTGCCTCTGAATGTCGAGTGGATTGCGCTTCTTTCCCACCGGACGCGAGCGATTTGGCGTACACATCCAAATCAACACAAACGAGATATAGCGTCTGGCGCGAGAAGAAGACCGAATGCACAACTTGGTATCCGTCTTGTCCAGCAAAGTCCCAAAACGTCACGTCGTGACACTTGATGGTGCTTTCGCGTTCTTCAATGAAGGAGCATGAAAACAATTCGATCCCAACCGTTCGATCGCCGTCGGGAACAAGTTGTGATTGCGAGGATGTCACAGACTTGATCAAACTTGTCTTTCCCCATTTGGTTGGACCTGTGACACAAATTTTGCGGCGATACAGAAGCTGGCTGGCGGCTGTGCTGTCTAAAGCACTGACGTATGCTGCCACAACTGTTTCTCCTCGAGAGAGAACGGGGATTGGGACCTGAGTCAGTTCATCTGCTTTCTGGGAGATTTCATGGTTCCAGCGTAAGACGCAAGCTCGAATTCCTTTCTTGACGCACAGTGCATCGTCCAGATCGCGTTCGATTAGTTCGAGTTGGTCGTGCGGATCCAGTTCATTGCTGAGGAAACTGCCTGCGTCACTTTCCTTCCCGCTGCTCCACGTCGAATCCTTTGACCACTGCTTTTCAAGCCACGTATGCATCTGATGCGGCCAAGCCGACAACGACTCCTCGCAGCTTGTATTCCACGTCGCGCCATGCTTGCTGAGTGTCTGAGCAGTTGCGTAGAGCAACTGAACGCTGGTGTAGTCCAGGGGCAGCCGACCCGACGATAATGCGGATCCCAAGGGAGTGACTCCGAGTCTGGACTTCACTTCAACTTCAGCGCCAGATTCCAAAAGCAATCTGGTAAGGATTGGGTCCCAATGACGTGCAGCAATATGGAGGGGCGTCAAGCCGTCCTAGAGAGGGACGAGTAATCAAAACACCCATTCCGTCTCAAGCAAAGCCTATGAAGGAGACATACCTCATTTTGTACTGTCAGGGAATCCGACGCACCGCGATCGATCAAGACTTTTGCCGAGTCTTTGTCACCCATGCTGCATGCGATGTGAAGGGGTGTATTTCCTCTCTGCGGAAAGCATTGCGAGTCGTAAGCATACCTTTGTCTGGCATTTCATGGTGACATAAACACACTTGCCTTTTCACGTGCGTTCGCGTCAACTTTGTTGTCACACAGGTATGATATCAACTTCAAATTCACGGCAAAGGGCGGAATATGTTGACGTAGAGCAGCGTGCAATACGTTGTCCCCGTCTCGATCCACTTCATAAACATTGTATCCGCGGTTGATCAAATATTCCAGTAGAATCACGTCTTGGTTGGCAATCGCGGCGTGTAACAGAGGAGAGGACTTTGCGTGGGCTCCTCCAGCATCCCATGTGAACCCTTTGTCGATCAAATACGCCACCACATCGCTGCTATTGCCACTTGCAACTGCATCATGGAGTACTGCCCTGTCACCCTATACCAGAATTTTGTTAGTTACAACGACATGGTGTCAGCACAACACACGATGTGACCTCAGTCGTCGATGGTATGAGCACACCCTTCTCCAGGAGATATTTGATGATTTCGAGATCACGTCTTCTCAGAGCAAGTTCGAGCAATGACGGAGTAGTCTGACAAAGAACGATGAGAAGCCTCCTTTTTCCCAGGAGGTTAGGAAATCACTTACCCCATTTCGAGCGCCAATCTCACCACCTCTTGCGACCAGAATTTCGAGCGCATTTTTGTTCCTAGCCTGGACAGCGCAATGTAATGCCGAGAAACCTCTCTGAGCAGTACCCGGATTAGAAGCGTTCTATAACCGGAAAATAAGTATTGCTTGCTCATAGACGTACATTGTCCACTGCGTTGATGTCGAGTCCTTGGTCGAGCACGTAAACGACGACGTCGGTGTTGGCTTCAGCTGCGAGGTGCAAGATCGACCTCCCCATCTATCCCGGTCAACGATTGTTAGAGATACAGCTAGCATCATAACCGTTTGAGAACACGTAAACTATCGGACCTTGTCGACTGCACGTGCATCCAATTCTCCTTTTTCCACCAGGTACTGAATCACATCCTTGTTACCACGGTGCGCAGCTGCATGCAGTAACGAGTACTTGCCAACCTACCACCTCATCAAAGAAGGTTATGGGGTACTCGTGAGCTCATCGACACACGTACAACACACATCTGCTGCTGCCGCGCCTGTTCCAAGTGCAGCCGAGACGAATTCGACTTCAGTTAGGTCGTTTCCACCAGGGTCCAGGACAATGTACGCCTTCCCCATCTATGCCAGTCGTGCACGGTATTTATTGTGTCAGATAAATGGTCACAATACATTGGTCGTGGATTTCATACCTCGTCTGTTGCGGGGACTTCGATGCCTTTGTCAACGAGAAATTGGATAACTTCAATGTCAGCGTGTGCTACTGCAAGCCGCAGGAGCGGTTTTTCTGTCTAAAGCAAAACATCCATGAAGTTTTCGATCTTCAAGAGAGAAGCGTCAGCGCAACGCACCGAGTCGCAACCTAGGATATCGAGGTTGTGTGACTCCAACAGTTTAAGAAGAGGTAGGTTGTTGCGCCATACGGCAAAGTGGGCCAGCGAATACCCATTCTGGCGTATCATTCCACAACGCATCAGCCAGCGAGTAAAGATTAAGTGTAGTTTGCTCTTGACTGTCATACCTTGTCGACTGCGTTGAGCTGTCCACCATTATCAAGAACGTATTTTACGCTCTCGAGGTTCCCACTTCGAACAGCAAGAAGTGATGACCACTCGTCCTACAGATATTTGATGTCAGTTCACCTTTGTGCCGTATTCATCGACACCATACAGACCCACCGTGACGGTCACGTCGAAGTCAGGTGTAATAGCAGCGATGAACCGAATGATCTCCACATCTCCACGCTCAATAGCAGCGTGGGAAAGAGTCTTCCCGTCTTTAGTCGTCCCCATTCGGTCGAGATTTTTGCTCACAAAGTATTGGACCATTGGAAGTGATGCGTGCTCAACCGCAAACCACAGCAGGTTCTTCGCTGACACGCGGTCTTTCGTGTGGAGATTCACTCGCATCGCCGCCAAGTGCTGGACCACGTCCAGCTGGTCACCTTCGACCGCAGATCGTACCAAGAGATATCCATCCTACCATCAAAACGTTGTGCGTTAAAACGGTTGTCCCATGGGTTGCTTCGCTTGCCGCCGTACCTCCCAAAGTCCTTTCGAGATAAAGTACTCGACAACATCTACTCCGCCCTGCTTCGCGGCCAAACACATCATGGAGGTACCGTGCTGAACCCGCGCTTTCTTATCAGCACAAAGACGTATACCCGACAAAAGCAGCCGAGCATCAACGTACTGGATCCATCGCTGTCAAATCACAGCCGTGGTGTGCAAAGAAATCTAGCATTCGTGTATCGCGCCGGCCGATCGCAGCCGCCACGAGCGTTTGCTGGTGTTTGTTCGTCGGATCCACCGGAAACCCATGCGCCACGAGGTACTCGACCACCTCACGATTTGCATGCCGCGCTGCAACCACGAGAAGATCTTCTGGGCACTACAGTGCACACAGCAGTTCAGATCTAAAGCGGAAAGCGCCAACGCGTAAAGCACACCACGCGACCCACTCGGTCCAACGTCTGCGAGGAGTTTCCGAGCGGGGATCGATTCGGGCATCGCACGAACGGCGCCGCGTCGACGCGCCTCTCCAGCAAACACTCGATGACAGCGAGCTCGCCGCGCCGCACCGCGACGTGCAACAGAGACTCACGAAACTATTACATCAAATCAATCGTACCCCCAACATCATTCAATCGGATCCGTCTACCTGTATCTCTCCCATGGCCGACTTACCAGGTCCACCGCGAGCACGTCGAGCCCGACGTGGTCCACGAGATAACGTATCATGTCCACACTCGCGCGCGCGACAGCGGCGTGGAGAAGCCCGCGTCCGTCCTGACAAACCAAAAATCCACAAAAAAACATCGTTTGGACCTTGTGGAATAAGAAGTCTGCGTTCCCACGGCCGTCGCAACGACTTGTTGACCTCGTCCAAAGCACGCGCATCCAGACCCGATGCTAGGAGCCTCCCGACATCGTCCACGGACCCGGCTTCGCACGCCACGAGCAGTGCGGCGCGCGAGATCGCCATGCTTTCGTGGGATCGGGGGAGGAAAAAAAAGTGAGCCACACGTGAAGTGCCAACTTGAATCTGTGTCTGAGAAAGCGATGGATTAGCCAATCAACGACATCTTTATCAGCTAAATATCAGATACATCTGATCCGTACGAGGCAAGGGATTCGACCAAGGGAGAGAGAGAGAGAGAGATCATCCGCTCCCGAAGCGGGCGTGCGCACTACGACAACCTCTACGTCTCCTCAACACTGACATCCGGTCGGAGATCTTGTGGGCCCGATGGAAGATGTCGTCGATGTGGATGGGGGCTGGGGTCGTGACCTGTTTTCTGTTTGCCAGCCACATAGGGTTCGAATGAATCCACAAGATATCTCAGCCCATACGGCGCGAGCCATTCTGGTCAGCTCCTGGCCTCGCCGAAAGGTCTCCGAGACAAAGAAAACTTCCACTGAGTGGGAAGACGCCAATCATCCTAGTGGAAATGCAGCATGTCAAGTCGAGCGCGTCGCGCTTTTCTCATCTCCCCACCAGCCCATGAAAAACGCACCTTTTATGTGCTTCAAGACGAAAGTCGTGGGCCTCGTTGGCCGTTGCCGAGTCATCGCACACAACGTCACAGCCCTGCTTCATGCTGCGTTGATCGCACGCGCACGCCACTCTCCTGGTGTGGGCCAACAAACGACGTGAGTGACGTGCGCGCGTGGGCGGAGGGCCATCTCATATCTCCGCCACCGGTGAGCCGACAGTTTCTGGCTGCGACACGAGCAAGGAGCTATTCTTGTGCACTATCACAAACACACACACACACACACACACACACCTCCTACGCGTTGCTGTTCTCGATTCTTATTCGAGTCAGTGGGCGTCCTTTCATACTTCAATGTCTCCATGTGCCGTCTCGTGCCTTTGGCACGTCTTGGGCACAATCGTCTGTGCTGTGTGCTGTAGACGTTTGGCGTTGCGGTCTTCGTGGCATGCTAATGGCACTCTCCCCCAGATTCGCGGGCGTGATCGCCATCCTGGGCGTCGCGGCCACACGTCTCCCACGCGTGATCGCGGAGAATGCTTGCTCGTTCGTGCCCGACAGCTTCTACTGCTCGCTGGCCAACGCGCAGTCCTTCTCCCAGCAATGCTCGTGCTTTAGCTGCAAGGAGACGAACGGGGTCGGCTTTTACCAGTGCAACGGCGCGACTGTGTGCTCGTCCAACTACACATCGACCAGCGTCTCCAACACCACGCCCGAGTGGTGGATCAGCGCCTACATCTCGGTTGGCGTCGTGTTCGTGGTCATTAGCGTGCTTGTGTACGCTGCGCTGCGCGTGCTCGCGCGTTTCTCGCGCGTGGTCAAGGACGACACCGACAAAGACCCGGACGTGCCCGAGCTGCCCAAGCGCGAGCGCGTGTACAGGTACGTGTATGGCTGGGCCTTCGGCGCGCTGTACAAGTCCGATGGCACGCAGAGGCGGTCGTTCGGCGAGTTTTGTATCGCTGGCTGCGAGCTGCTCGACTGCTGTTGGTGTTGTCTCTCGCGCAAGGAACTCGACGCGACCGGATGGCGGCCGTTCTACTTGCGGGCCATGCCGCTCGTGGCCACACTCACCGTGGGCGCGTCGCTCGGCTTGTTTTATGGTTCGCTCGAGTTTGATGCGACCAAGTGCTACACGCACCGGACGGTCTCACTTTGCACGTTGGCGGACACGAATGTGACGACAATCTCGTGCGACAACGGGCCGGAGATCCTCGACGGCGATTCGTTCATCTCGTCGGCGTCGATCGTTGCGTTCGTGACCACGCAGTGCGTCAAGTACATCGCCAGCTACGCCTACAACGTGGGCAAACCGAGGTCCAAGCTCGACATCGCGTCGCGCGTTATGTGGCTGCTGGTCGCGCTCGTGTCGTTCCCCATTTGCTACGCGGTCTCGTCGAGCCTGCTCAGCGCGAGCGCGTACGACCACAAGACGTCGTCGCTGCGCGTGCGCTGGGTCGTGTCCATCACGCTGTCGACGTGGATCAAAGACCAGCTGTGTGATCTCGTGCGCGTGCCGGCCGTGTTTGCGATCAAGCGCCCCATCAGCGCGTGCTTCCGGAACCCGCTGGCGAGCGCCAAGAAACCGGCTGTCGAGCCTATGCCTTTTGAGTTGGCGCCGCCGAGCTACGCCGCCAGCGCCGACGACGAGGACTTTTTGGTTGACACCACGAGCAGCAAAGTGGACCCGCACTTGCTCGAACTCGAGTGCGCCGACACGTACGAGCAGACTAAGATCGACACCATCACGTCGCCACGCCCCACGATGGTAGACGAATAGGCCGGACAGCAGATCCCAGAACTTTCAAACTGCTGGGGAAAGATAAGAATCTATTTTTCGACCGATGTGTGTGGGTGTGGGCTGGGGCTCGTTCCTCGATAGGGACACCCGTTCTGGTCGGCGTCGGTGTTGGGTATCCTCGAAAGAGGGTTCAGCTCCCATGATCTACATACCAATTCGAAGGCCAGAGACTGTGTAGTGCTCCAACACCGCATTCCTCTCGAGTGTTGTTCCAGGGCGTGGGGCGTCTCGCGTCGACAATGCGGCTGCGGTCGGCGCTTTCGCTGGCCGCCGGTTGCGTCCTGGGCTTTGCAGTGGACGGCGTGTGTGCCGACAAGTGCCCGTACGTGACGAGCGCGTTCAGCTGTAGCCAAGAGAACGCCTACAGCGTGATGGCCGCGTCCGGGTGCAAGTGCTTTAGCTGCACCGAGCGCGACGGCAGCGGCGACTACCAGTGCAAGGACGCACCGGCGTGTGGCGCTTCGTACACGGCCAGTACAGCGAGCAGCGACGGCCACGACGCGCCGACGACGTGGTCGACGCGCGCGTACGTTGGCATTGGCGCCGTGTTTGTCACGGCGAGTCTCGTGGTGTACGCGTTCCTGTGGGCCATCGCGCGGTGCCAGCCCGTGCGCAAGTACGTGGCGAACAAAGCCACGGAGGCTGCGACGCCACGGGAGAGTCTCTGGGCGCGCGGGTACCGGTTCGCGCACGCCAAAGTGTTTGGCTCGCTGCTGGCCGCGGACGGCAAACACACGCGCCGGCTCGCCGAGTACTGGGTCACCGAGTGCCAACTGCTGGACTGCTTTTGGTGCTGCACGCGCCACGAGCGGCCGCGCCGCCGGCTCTCGCTGCGGCTCATGCGGCTTCTGTCGTCGCTGCTGGTCACCGCGTCCATCAGTTTCTTCTTCGGCACGATCGAGTTCGACACCACGACCTGCACCACGTCCGCCAAGATCAGTCTCTGCTCGTCGACAACGACATCGTCGGCGCTCCACGCGAACCCGGCGCTCGTGAAGGGCCTCGCAGACAGCTATACATCGTCAACAAGCTCGACGACGTTCACATCGACCACGACGAGCGGAGGCACCACTGTGACCACGACAACAACGTCCGGTGGTGGCGGCGGCTCGACCACAACGACCACAACCTCCGGCAACGGCGGCACGACGACCACGAGCTCGTCCGGGGGCAGCACCACGACCAGCTCCACGACATCCTCGACCAGCAGCTCCGTGACCAACTCGGTGGAGACCGAGAACTCGTGCTCTGTCTTGCCGCCCATCATCGGCAGCATCTCCAAGGTCTCGTCGTTCATAGCGTTGGGCGTCACGCAGTGCGTCAAGTTCGTGGGGAGCTATGCGCAGAACCTCGGCAAACCCGGCTCCAGGCTCGACTGGGGGGCCCACTTGTTGTGGTTTCTCGTCGCAGTCGCGGCCATCCCCGTGAGCGCCGTGCTTTCGACCAAGCTGCTGAGCCACGGCGCGTACACGTACAAGTCCGAGAAGTTGCGCATGCGGCTCATCGTGTCGGTCACCGTGTCGGCGTGGCTGCAAGTGCAGCTCACCGACATTTTCAAAGTGCCAGTGATCTACCTGGCCAAAAAGTTTGGCCGGGTCATGCTACCGAGCCCGGCCGACGGAGAGCTTGGAGTGCAGCCGCGCGCGCTCGAGCTCGACTGTTTGGGAGGGCAGCACAGGCACTCGCCCCCAGGACGAGATGACGATGAGGACGATCACGACGGCGCCGTACCAGTGGCGAAAGTGAATGCACTAGCACTTCCACGTACCACGAAGTGATACTATCAAAGCACCGATTTACATTATTGGATTTGGCATTGACAACCAATGCACACGCCAACGCACGACGTCCACGAAACTGACGAGTGGCGAAACGTGGAAACGTGTGGACTGAGATCTCAGCTGCTCGATGCGGAAACGGTTTCAGTGTCGATTTCAGTGTAACCGTCGCCATGCCATGGCCTGGATGGGAGGAACTCGGCGAGCGCGATGCGCGTGGGGAAAGCCGTGGCGGCGGCAAGAACGATGCGAGTGAAAACTCTCCAAGCCGGGGTCATGTGGGCATACAAGTGCATGGTAAACCTGGCAGTTGGCTGTGCTTGGGGATGGAAGGACCTGGGCGTCGCCTCGTCGCTCTCCCTCCAGCTGCTCCTCCGGAAGCTCGACGCTTGGCGTTTCTCCGCAACCTCGGTGCCACTGGTTGAAACTCAGTTGTGGTGGGGTTGCGCCGGATCTTCCACTGTCTGGCTGGTCTGGTTTTGCGATCAAGAAATCATGGACTCACCACGGTGGCGTTTGTCCAACACGCTGGGAGAATTTTTCCCTCGAGAAACCCGCGTCGACCGATCGTTCACGTTGGCGCCGTAAGAAGAGCCACGGTGAGAGCAGTGAGTAACGTGGGCCGCCTCGTATCGGCGAAAGGTCCCTCCAGTTCGGTTTCGTGTGCTACACTTCCACGCTCCCATGTCTGCCCAACCACATCCAGCGGCGATTGGGTGGGACGACACCGTAGTTGTCCCCACGGCAGAGAGGCAAGGCAGTGATTTTGCTGGATGTGCGTCACGGACTCATCCGCTTTTTTGCCAGCGCCGGCCACCGTGGGTGCTTACGTCGGGGTCTCTACACTGCAGACACATCGTCTCTGCACCGTGGATCCATCGCGAGCGAATCTCTCTCTTGAGTCACGACGTGGAAACGGGTCTTTCGGCAAGCGGCACGAGACACGGGGACACGGATGGCTCCCCTCCATGATGGAGTCCATCGCACTCCTCTGGACGCTGCAAGGTCTCTCCAAGTTCACTGTCGAACAGGAGTGACCGACACCAACCTCGGCTTCTCTCGTGATCAGTGGCCATCGGGACCGTCGCCACGCGTGACTCGGAATGTGATTACCGCTCCATGTATCTCTGGCGTCGACCGCAACAGATAGAGAGAGCTGCACCGCTTCCCGCCGTGGATGGACATCCAGTATCTTTTTTGGCCAGTCCCCCTGGGCCACGAGATATAAAGTCCCAGGAGCTTCAGATTTGAGCGGCATTTTGCATACCAAAATTCAGTTAATATCATGTATCAACTATCCGAATTGGAAGTAACGTGCATTGATAGAGGGATCTCCAGCAAAGGGGATGGGAGTCCCCGGTACACGCCCGTCTCCCGCGAGCAGGGAAAGCCCCCGACGTCACCGAGCCCACCCCTCCGTTGAACTCGGGAATCTCTCTCCGTGCTCTCTGGTACAAAACTGCTGCATGAGCTCTCTACTGTAGCGTCCTCTGATCCTGTTCTGCGAAGCCCACACTCATTTCCCAACTCGCCCGCTCGAGCTCGCATCGACCGTCCCGAGTTATCACCCCACTGCCCTCGTGTACGCTATGTCGTCCCAGTCGTCCACTCCTTCGCGCCGCCAGTGGCTGCGTACGCTCGCGGGCGGTCTCGCCGTCGTCGCGATGGTGGGCTCAGCCCACGCGCAGAACGAGTCGGCCTCCATCGCCGCTGCCAAGTCCAAGCCCAAGGTGCTGGTGCTGGGCGCCGGCATGTCCGGTGTCATGACCGCCAACACCCTGTACGAGAAGGGCTTCACGGACGTCACGATCATCGAGGCCAACAACTACATTGGCGGCCGCATGAAGCCGACGACGTTCGCGGGCCGCCACATCGAGCTCGGTGCTAACTGGGTCCACGGCGTCGGTGGCAACCCGATTTACGACCTTGCCGTGAGCAAGGGCCTCAACCTGGTCGAGACCAACTGGTCGTCGGTCGTGTACCTGCCGCTGGGCGCCGACAAGAACGAGGATGAGGAAGTCGAGGCCTTCGAAGAGGCGTTCGAGAAGACGGAGGAACGTGCCAAGCGCTACCGTGATGCCGGTAAAAAGGATCTCACCGTCTCGGACGGTCTCCGGTACGAAGGGTGGGTGCCGCACACGCCTTTGGAGCAGGCGCTGCTGTTCAACGAGATGGATCTCGACATGGGTCGCGCGGAGGCTACTTCGTTTGAGCAGGCCATGAACATCGCCACGTACGATAACGACGACCACGACATGTTTGTGATCGACGGCAAGGGATACAACAGCCTCGCGCACGATCTGCTCGCCAAGAACTTCCCCAACCCACTCAACAACAAGAACGTGATCCTCAACACCAAGGTCGAGAAGATCCTGTACACGGCCAAGGGCGTCAGCGTGCTCGCGACGACCAACGGCAAGGCGACAACCTACAACGCCGATTTCGTGGTCACGACATTTAGCGCCGGTGTGTTACGCAACAAGGCCCAGGAGTTGTTTGTCCCGAAGCTCCCCGAAGACAAGCTCGACGCGATTTACCGCGTTGACATGACGCTGTTCCTCAAGATCTACGTGGAGACTACCGAGAAGTTCTGGGCCGACGTCACGGACGGTGCCGAGACCTGGATCTTTGCTGACGAGGTCAAGGGCAACTTCACCTCGTGGATGGACATGTCGCTTCCAAAGCTCGGCGCCAACTATGCGAGCCCGAAGAACGGCACGTACGTGGCCATGTGCATGACTGGCAGCGACTTTGGTGAGTACGTCCAGAAGCTCAGCAACGATCAGCTCAAGAACGAAGTGATCAAGGCTATGCGCGCCATGTTCCCCAAGGCTGCGTCCCGCATCTCGACCAAGACCGTGACCAGCGTCGTGGTCAACAAGTGGGGCCAGGACGAGCTCTTCGGCGGCTCGTGGAGCAACCCGCCGCGTGACTTCACGGTCGACGACTTCAAGAAGCTCGGCGAGCCCGTGGACCGCGTGTACTTTTCGGGCGAGCACACGTCGGCCGAGTACTTTGGCTACGTCCACGGTGCGTACCGCGCCGGCATCGCGACCGCGACGCAGCTCATGCAACGCAAGGAGTTTGCTTAGACCACTTTTTTTCGGGTTGCTCTACACACACCTAGAAAAACCGGAATCCAGTTTACTGTCTCTGCGTGTATGGCTCCTTGACATGGTCTCCGTGTCCTTTCACGTCCAGTTCACCCATCATTTCGCCACGATCATCGAGCGAATGGTCGACGAACCGGATGGGCGAATCTTTCCCATGCGGATCCGCCATCTGGGTCTACTTGAACTACGTAGACAGCGACAGCGGCCCGATGAAGAGCTCACATACGGAGCTCAAGTGCGACTCCACAATCCGATCCGATCGATCTTGGGTTGCTGCTCGTGGGTCGTGTCGGACTTTCGTTTGCTGATGGCCATGTCGGAATGAAAAGAAAACGTCTCACAAGAACACACTCGAGGAAGCAGCAATCGAATAAGGACCTTTTTATGCACGTGATCTCTCGCCACATCCATCAGATCCGTTCCGTCTCTGTACTGACTATAGGCATTACTAACGCCCGAAGGACTGTCCATGCGCCTGTCAGAGTGACATATATCCAAAACAAGGTATGTATATCATCAAAACATGCTAGTACTGGAAGATGAGTTTTCTCTGGTTTCCCTCCAGCCCAACTGGAAGCGCTGTCGTCCATGGAAGCGTGAGCGGTGCTCTCAGGATTCTCTCCCACCTCTTTGCGGGTCGCTCAAGCACCGACCCCATAGATGAATCGCCTCAGTCTCGAATTTACGCAGTTCGACGTATTTCGCACCAATCCGTTCCGGATCCAACACGTAGAAGAACCTCGATACCATGGCGTCGCCCACATCGTCCAAGCGGTGGGTGTGTTTGCTCACAGGCGCGCTTATTTTGTGTGTGGCGGCGGTGAGCTCGGTCGCTGGACAGCCAGAAGCTGCTTCCGCCGCTTCGGCGGTGAAGCCCAAGCCCAGGCCCAAGATCCTCGTGCTCGGCGCGGGCATGTCCGGTGTCATGGCCGCGACCACGCTGTTCGAAAAGGGCTACACGGACGTCACGATCCTCGAGGCCAACACCTACATCGGTGGCCGCATGAAATCGGGTACTGTGGGTGGGCGCAAGATCGAACTCGGCGCGAACTGGGTCCATGGCGTGGGCGGAAACCCGATCTACGATCTCGCCAGCACCAAGAAGCTGAACCTGGTGGAGAGCAACTGGTCGGCGGTCGCGTACCTGCCCGCCGGGGCCGATCCGAACGAGGAGAAGGAAATTGAAGACTTTGAGACCGCGTTCGAGAAGACGGAGGAGCGCGCCAAGCGGTACCGGGACAAGGGCAAGAAGGATCTCAGCGTGAGTGACGCGATGCGGTACGAAGGGTGGGTGCCCAAGACACCGCTCGAGCAGACGCTGCTGTACAACGACATGGACCTCGACATGGGCACCGCCGAAAAGACCTCGTTTGAGCAGGCCATGAATATTGCGACGTACGCGAAAGACGACCGCGATATGCTGGTCGTGGACTCGAAAGGGTACAACAGCCTCGCGTACGATCTGCTCGCCAAGAATTTTCCCAACCCGCTCCGTAACAAGAACGTCGTGCTCAACACTACGGTCACCAAGATCGAGTACACGTCCAAGGGCGTGAGCGTGCAGGCCAGAACCAACGGCTCGCCCGTGTACTACGCCGCCGACTTTGTGGTCACGACGTTCAGCGCCGGCGTGCTACGCAACAAGGCCCGCGAACTGTTCGTGCCGGCCCTCCCCGAGGACAAGATGGACGCGATCTACCGCGTGGACATGACACTGTACCTCAAAGTGTTTGTCGAGGCGACCGAAAAGTTCTGGGCCGAGACCACCCAGGGAGCCGACACGTGGGTGTTTGCCGACCAAGTCAAGGGCAACTTTAGCTTCTGGATGGATCTCTCGCTGCCAAAGCTCGGCGCCAACTTTTCAAGCCCGGCGAACGGCAGCTACTTGGTCATGTGCGACATTGGCGGTGCGTTTGCCGAGAAGATGCAAAAGCTCACGGACGCCCAGCTCAAAGATGAAGTGATCAAGGCCATGCGCGCCATGTTCCCGATGGCCGCTCGCCGCATCGACACCAAGACGATCGCGAGCGTCACGATGAACCGATGGGGCCAGGACGAGTTGTTTGGTGGCTCGTGGAGCAACCCGCCGCGAGACTTTTCGAAGGCCGATTTTGCCAAACTCGCAGAGCCCGTGGGCCGCGTGTATTTTTCGGGCGAGCATACGTCGGCAGAATACTTTGGCTACGTTCACGGCGCCTACCGCGCCGGCATCGCGACGGCCAAGGAGCTGATGAAGCGCCCCGAGTTTTAAAAGGCGCGCACATACACGCCACCATCTGTGCGAGTCCCCGTGCTCTCCAACCAAAACGAAAATGAAATATGCCTTTTTCTTCGCTTTCCAACCGCTCCGTAGGTGTCTGAGACGGTGCGGCCACAGAGCGACGCTGTGCTTGTAACTTATTTTTTAAGGCGAGTTGCCCCAGTTTTGGCCGAAGTCGCCACTCCTTGCAGTCGCTTTCAGCAGCCAAACACGACAAGGACGCTGGATTCATGCGTGCCACTGTGGCGACTCCGAGCCGTCTGTGGCGCCCAGAGTTGGAATTGTCATGGCATCGTCGCCACGATGTGAGTCCTATCCACACCACCCCGCGATCGTGTGGATGGCAATCAAAGAAAGTGCCGGACTGCGGTCCGCGTGACCAACGTTGCCGAAGCCGCGTAAGTCTCGTCGAGATGGCCGCGTCGTGACGAGGTTCCCTCGACGAGGGCAGCATCGCTCCTTGTCGACTCTGCCCCTCTCACACCTCACTACAGTATCCCTTTTGGCGACTCGAGCACACGTGTCCTTGGGACCCCGTTCGTCTGGATCAACCTGAAAATGCCGTCGTCTTCCAGCCGCTCGTGGCTTCGCGCACTCGTCGGCGGACTCGCGCTTGCTGCAGTGGTGGGCCCGGCCCACGCGCACACCGAGTCGGCTGCCGCCAAGCCCAAGCCTACGCCCAAGGTGCTGGTGCTGGGCGCCGGCATGTCCGGCGTCATGGCGGCCAACACGCTGTACGAGAAGGGCTTTACGGAAGTCACGATCATCGAGGCCAACAACTACATTGGCGGTCGCATGAAAGCCGGCGCCATCGGTGGCCGCAAGATCGAGCTCGGTGCGAACTGGGTCCACGGCGTCGGCGGCAACCCGATCTACGACTACGCTACGAGCAAGAAGCTGAACCTGGTCGAGACCAACTGGTCGTCGGTCGTGTACCTGCCGCTGGGCGCCGACAAGAACGAGGATGAGGAAGTCGAGGCTTTCGAGGCTGCGTACGAGAAGGCCGAGGAACGCTCCAAGCGGTACCTTGACAAGGGCAAGAAGGACTTGACTGTGAGCGACGCGCTCCGTTACGAAGGGTGGGTGCCACACACGCCTCTGGAGCAGGCGCTCCTCTTCAATGAGATGGACAACGACATGGGCCCGGCCCAGGCCACGTCGTTCGAGCTCGCGCTCAACATCGCGACCTACGACAAGGACGACCGCGACATGCTCGTGATCGACGGCAAGGGCTACAACAGCCTCGCGTACGAGCTGCTCGCCAAGAACTTTCCCAACCCGCTCAACAACAAGAACGTGATCCTCAACACCATGGTTGACAAGGTCGAGTACTCGTCGAGCGGCGTCACGGTCCACACCACGACAAACGGCAAGACCGCGACCTACAATGCCGACTACGTGATCACGACCTTCAGCGCTGGCGTGCTGCGCAACAAGGCCCAACAGTTGTTTGTCCCGAAGCTGCCCGAAGACAAGCTCGATGCCATCTACCGCGTCGACATGACGCTCTTCCTCAAGGTGTTTGTGGAGACCACCGAAAAGTTCTGGGCCGACGTCACGGACGGTGCCGAGACCTGGATCTTTGCTGACGAGGTCAAGGGCAACTTTACCTCGTGGATGGACCTCTCCCTGCCCAAGCTGGGCAGCAACTATGCTCTTCCCAAGAATGGCACCTACCTCTCGATGTGCATGATCGCGAGTGACTTTGCCGCCAAGATGGAGAAGCTTAGCAACGATCAGCTCAAGAACGAAGTGATCAAGGCCATGCGCGCCATGTTCCCCAAGGTCGCCGACCGTATCAACACCAAGTCGGTCGCGTCCGTGGTCATGAACAAGTGGGGCCAGGACGAACTCTTCGGCGGCTCGTGGAGCAACCCGGCGCGCGACTTCACCAAGGCCGACTTCAAGAAGCTGGGCGAGCCCGTCGGTCGTGTCTACTTCTCAGGTGAACACACGTCGGTCGAGTACTTTGGCTACGTCCATGGTGCGTATCGCGCTGGTATCGCAACGGCGACGCAGCTGATGGCACAGCCGGCGTTCAAGTAAGCGATCCTAGATACTAGTTTGGAGCCACGATAAAACCCCGTATGTACCATCGAACACAATGTCGGGATACGAATAAAGCTACAATTTCCTGCGCCACGCAAACGCGCTTGGAAATGGCTCACAGCCGTGGCACACTGTGGAAACGATGGAGGCTCTGCTGGCGTGCGTACCCCACTTACTTGTCGAGTCGACAGGGAAGACGTGGATGCCTTGGACCCAATTTTTTTTTTTTGGATTATGAAGGAGTGCCTTTGACACAATGGGTGCCCAGAGGGAGCCGCCAGATCGGCAGCGAAACCTAGTGTCAGTACTAGCAACCGAACCGCCTGGTCACCCGCGTCTCGGCCAATGTGATTCGGGCTGTCGCTGCTCACAGCGAATAACCACACGATCCGATCCTTGGAACTCGTTTCGGACTCCGCGATCCTTTACGCTGACCGCCAGCCAAGGGAATGCATAAAGAAACCAAAGGGCGGCACGTACCGGTACGTACGGCGTGGTTGATACACACTGTAGCACTCACCACAAATCTTGGCACTCTTAGTATCTTGGCCCAAGACTCTTGTTCTCCGCGTTGTTCGTCGGCATTGCCTGGTGGGTTCTCGGCCGGGTGTACTCGGTGGTGGGCGCCTTGGACATAGACGCCGATCTATCTCAGATCGGGATTGGCGTCTATCATCGATGGATCGCCACTGCAGTGTGGATTGGGAGACCTGTACTGTAGCTTTCACAGTGGCATCTCCAGTCCGTGACGGTTCAAGACAATTATCCGGACTGTAGTCGCAAGGAAACGCCGACAACAACGTCATGAAAGGTGACCTATCCAACTGGCTCCAGTCAAGCCATCATCTTCGTGCCGCTCGTCCATGATGACCATTGGTGTGAGCCGTGGACAACGGCCGCGGGTGAGATTCCCGCCTTCGACAACTGGAGGTGAGTATCCGGTCTGGAATGATTGATCTGTGCCACTGATGTGCATCCATTAAAATTCCAACCCACGGTACGAATCAGTACTAATTGATCAAGGTCTCCGTCCTCAAGGTACCTTGTTATCATCTAGTTGACAATTGTATCACCTGTTTCTGTAGTTATCGACCCAAGTGAGTCGAGTCAGAGAGTGGGCACCGGTGGCCCGGTGATGTGACAAGGGCAACATGCCAGTTGGCTCGCCATTTGTGTGCGAGTGACACTCGGTATCACCAGCCCCTCGTGTCTGTCGTCGACCGCATTGTGTTGATGATGCGAGTCCACGTCCATCCACCCGTGGGCCATCCACCGCAAAAGAATTCCGGGACGGTCTCCGCTATCATTCTCCAACTCGACGCCTCGCGATCGTGTTGATACCCGCAAGTACCATGCAGCAGCACAAGAACTCCAGTCGTCCGTGGCTCCGTGCGCTCGTTGGCAGCCTCGCCGTGGCCGCGATGGTGGGCTCCGCCCAAGCCGCGGACGCAACGACCACCGCGCAAACGGAAGCTGCCAAGGCCAAGCCGTCTGTGCTCGTGCTGGGCGCTGGCATGTCCGGCGTCATGGCCGCCACCACGCTCAAGGAGAACGGCTTCACCGACGTCCGAATCCTCGAGGCCAGCGACTACATCGGTGGCCGCATGCGGTCCAGCTACATGGCCGG
>JAADVT010000569.1:0-20775 GCA_023335895.1 Pythium rishiriense
GCTGCCGCAATGGGCCATGGGATGAACGATTGCGCTCCACAGGAAACCTGGGGAGAGCGGAGTGATGGTCACTACCGATCACCCAAACACCCAGCACCACACGTGATGATATCGGCCCAGTACTAATTGGACGCTATAAAAGTGGCTTGAAGACAAAATATTCATTGAGACCGAAATTGGTTATGGTCGAATAGTCTCATTGGAGTTGCATTTCACGGTGCAGTTGTTTATTTGGTGGTGAGCCAAACAGAGTGTGTTGTGACGCAGGTCGCATCGACACATGTGAATTAGTTCACAAAGGTTATCGGGTTGTGCAACGTTGAAGTGACCAGCGATCGTGGGCCGCACGATCGGATCAACTGAATCTGCCATCATCACGGGCTGGAATCCCTCTGCGACAGATTGTTAGACTCGCTGCACACTTCCTTGCATGTCGATCAAGATACAAGGTCGCGTGGTGTCCTTTGACACTTTATAGTCGTCACACGCCGTCGCGGTCCATCTGTCGGGGAGAATTCGTAAAGGTATCGTCGGCACCAGAAGAATCGTCGACGAAGCCCTCCTGCACCGCCAGCAAATACCTCCATAAACTAATTTGAGGATGTCGCGCGAAGGTTGCGCGTATCTTGCACGTCACCACGCCCTTCTTCCTTCCATCTCGCCCCACATCTTCAAACGTTTGGCCTTCTCTTTCAACCCGCGTGGATGCTGCGCCGCCTCCACTCGCTGCGCGCGCACCTCGCACCGTCCACGACCTCCGCTCGCTCCCCTCTGTCTTCGCGCTTCTCTGCGGCCGCCATGTCCTCGAGCGCGGCGCCCGGGAGCGACGAGCGCGCGCGCGCCGACGCCGCCGCCTCGGCCAAAGACACGGGCGCGCCTACGATCTTCGACAAGATCATTGACCGCTCGATCCCGGCCAAGATCATCTACGAGGACGACCAGTGCCTCGCGTTCCACGACGTGAACCCGCAGGCACCCGTCCACTTTCTCGTGATCCCCAAGCACCGCGACGGACTCACGCAGCTCTCCAAGGCCGAGCCGCGCCACAAGGAAGTACTGGGCCACTTGATGTTTGTCGCGCAGGACCTTGCCGCCCAGCAAAAGCTCGACAACGGCTTCCGCGTCGTCATCAACGACGGCCGCGACGGGTGCCAGTCGGTCTTCCACTTGCACCTCCATGTGCTCGGCGGACGCACGCTCGGCTGGCCGCCGGGATAGGCCCCTGGACTCGGCGATCCGGCTTTGGCCGGAATGAGAACGAAAAAAATATGCAGAATCGTGTTTCGAACATTGACGTCTCTATGTGGGTTGATGAGATATGTCGCTCTGCATACTTCTAGCCCCGGCCCTCAATCTCCTTGACAAACTGCGTGACAAACTGCTCCATGAAGACGTGGCGCTCCTCGGCGATGCGCTTCCCAGCGCGGGTCTTCATCATGCCCTTGAGCTTGAAGAGCTTCTCGTAAAAGTGGTTGATGGTCGGCGCCTGGCGGCTCTTGTCCTTGTACTGCTCCTGGCTCACCTCGGCTTCGAGCGGCACCTCCGGATCGTACAGCGCGCGCTTCTTGTGGCCGCCATAGGTAAAGCAGCGCGCGATGCCGATCGCGCCGATCGCGTCCAGTCGGTCGGCGTCCTGTACACAGCCAAACTCGACCGACAGCTCGCGCGCGCTGCCACCGAGTTCCTCCTTGAAACCCATGTGGTCGATGATGTCCATCACGCGCGCGACCTTGTCGTCGGCGACGCCCTGCGAGCGCAAAAAGGTCTCGGCCCGCTTGGTCGCGACGTCGCCGGTCTGGTACTTCCAGTCGTCAATGTCGTGGAGCAGCGCCGCGAGGTCGACAATCTCGAGCGAGTCGTCGCTCACATTCTGCACCAAAACACGGACTCAGGTCCAGCGTCACTCACCAAATCAACCACCTTCTTTTGTGAGGTCTCTCTCTCTCACCTCTTCCTTGGCGAGCGAGCGCGCGAGCGTCCAGACGCGCTCGATGTGGCGCCAGTCGTGGGACGCGTCGTTGTGCTGCAGCTCACCCTTGACAAACTCAGCCGTGCGCTGCACGAGCGGCGACAGCGCCGCGCTCTCCGTGGCGATCGTGAACGAGGTCGGCGGGGCCATCAGAGGAACAAAATGGAGAGGAATGAAAAGTGCGCCTCACTGCTCGCCACTGGACGGGGTCCAGCTGGACGGCGCCGTCATTCACTCTGCCACCCGAAAGGGTCACGTTCCCATCGCTTACCGCGCCCACAAAACCCGAGACGACCCGAAAATGCGCGCGAAAACTCAGATGAACTGAGTCAACCGGTTTCATCAGATCTGATCAGACATGTGACGTGTGCAGCGAAAGGTGAAGGCGAAACAAAATGGTGGATCGATCGATCATGTTGTACATCTTACTCTTCATCGCCCTCTTCCTCCTCGTCCTCCTCTTCCTCACTATCATCCTCTTCATCGTCATCATCATCGTCCTCCTCCTCTTCTACTTCCTCTCCGGCGACCAGCACGGCCAGGTTCTCTTCCGGAAACTCAATCTGGAAACTCGAGGCCGTGGGGGTTTTGCGGACGATGTCCAGCAGGGCCTTCACGGGCACGGGCAGCGTCAGCGCCATCTTGCGACTGGCCTCCACAAAAGACAGATCGAGCGTCGTGAGATCGTCCTTAGACTCAACCACCTGGATTGCCTCCTCGGGTTTTTGTGTTGTCTCAGCCTCTTCCAGTTGGAACTTGATACCACTCGTCTTGGCGCACGCCAGATTCGCAAGGTTCTCTTCCGGGAAAGGGTCGCTATCGATCGGTTTGTGGTTGAGCCACACGTTCACAAGGAACGTCACGCGGCGTCCATTCTGGATGGCCTTGGAGTCGAGCTTGCGCTTGTCTCCAGCCGAGGCCTTGTCCTCGGCCACCAACCCATTAAACACGGTCGCCAGATCGCCCGGTGCGCCGTGCAATAGTCGGCCGTCAAAGCTAATGTGCTTGCCCAAGACGGGGCGCGAGACGTACCCCGTGGTGATCTCGCCGGCGCCGCAGTCATCGCTTCCCGTCTGTACGGGGCTCACCTTCTCCAGCACGATCGTCGGGCCGCCAATGTCGCTCAAGTACGTGACGGTGCCCACATGCGGGTGCAAGTTGACGCGGTACTGGTCCTCGAGTCCGTAGTCGCGGTCCCAGTGGAAGGCCACGTCGTCGTTCGCCTCGCCAGCGCCCAGCACGAGCGTCCACCACTCGGCGCCCGACTTGTCTGGGTTGTACTCCTTGACGTCCCGCGTATGAAAGTCAAACACCTCGCGCGCCATGCGCTCAAGTGCGCAACGCGGCTCCATCGTGGCGGGCAAAAAGAAGGTCGTGCCAGTGCTGTACTCGGCAATCTCAATCTCGCGCGCCGTGAACGCCGTCTCGCAGTCCTGCACGAGCTGCACGTAGCTCTTGTCGTCGGGCACGCGCAGCGCACTGTGGAGCGAGCGGAAGCTGTAGTCCAGCGAGCCGGTCACGCCGTGCGGGCGCCCAAAGTTGTCGATATCCAGCTGCAGCGGCTCGGCATCGTCGTCGTCGTCGTCGTCTTCCTCGTCGTCCTCGTCGTCGTCCTCTGACTCCTCCTCTTCTTCCTCGACCTTGGGCTGCTTCTTATCCTTGGTTTGTGTGGCGTCCTGCGCCTCGGCGGCCGCCTGCGCCTTCTTCTCCGCCTCCGCCGCCGCCGGCAACTTGCTACTGCCCATTATCAATGCCCAAGATGCTGACTGTCGTGGTGCCATTCCAACCACTGGATGGGTATGGTCTCAGATATCATCAGCACAAAATCTGAGACTGAGTTCCAAAGGTTGCGTTCGCGTCGTTTCGCGGCCGGCGCTCGGCGACCGGCGGGCCGTGCCAGTTTCTCGCTCCACCATGAGCTCGCGCGTGTCGTCACGTAGCAGCGCGGCAGCTCCGTCGGCCAGCGATGCCAAGGCCTCTTCCAAGACGCGCAAGATCGCGGCCCGCGCCGACGATCTGGATTCCTACATGGAGAAGCTCTACGACGAGGATGTCGAGTCCAAACTCGAGGGCGCCAAGATGATCCTACAGCTCGCCGAGTACGCTGGCAACATCGAAATGCTCATCCAGAACGAGTCGCTCATGGTGCGGAGGGGGTGGTTACGGTGTTTTTACTCTGGGGGTTTGGTCTCACTTGCCGGACGTGTATGTGCCTTCATAGTCGCTGCTCTCGCGCGTGCTCAACGACGAGTACAAGAAGAACAGCGACTTTACGCTCACGATGATGCGGATCTTCTGGTGCTTTTCCAACTTTTTACAGCTCCACCCGATCCTCGCCAGCTACCGCATCGGCGCGGTCACGCTCAAGATTGTCGAGTTCGAGATCAAGCGTCACGAGCTCCATGTCGAGGAAGAGAACAAAGCTCTGGAAGCTGCACCGAGCCGCACCGACGAAGAACGCGACAAGCTCGAGCGCGAGCGGATGCGCAAGAAGAAACGCATGAAGAAGCAGGACCAGGTGCTCTACGTGTGCTTCAGCGTCCTCCTCAACCTCGCAGAAGACATCCACACCGAGCGGAAGATGGTCAAGCGCAAGATCGTCGGGCTGTTGGCCAAGGTACGGATTCTCGTGGCATCACACATCTCGCACGCCGTGCCACGTAGAAGACAATGCTCACGCTCTTTGGATGCTGCTCATCGTTTAGATGCTTGACCGTGTTGACCCCGACCTCGTGATCCTCACAATCTCGTTTCTGAAAAAGCTCAGCATCTTTGAAGAAAACAAAGACGCAATGACCGAGCTCGCTGTCATCGAAAAGCTGATCCGCTACGTGCGCTCTAACCACGACAAAACCATTCAGGTATGTTGTCGCGGGATACGCTAACCGTCTTGCCTCGCTTGACCGTGTTTGATGTGGCTGTAGATGGCTCTAAAGCTGCTTTTCAATTTGTCGTTCGATCCAGCGCTTCGCGAGGTGCTCGTCAAGAACAGCCTCATCCCGAAGCTCGTCGAGCTTCTAAAGAAGCCACCTTTCCGAGCGCTCTCGCTGCGCATTCTGTACCACTTAAGCATGGACGACCGGTGCAAGTCCATGTTCACGTACACTGAGGCCATCCCGATTGTCATGCAACTCGTGGTAAGTCCGTCTTATCCTCATTCACATTTGAGCACCACCGCAAACGCTTTCGTATCGCCGGATAGATCAACTTTCCGCAAAATATCGTCGCCAAGGAGCTCGCCGCGTTGGCCGTGAACCTGAGCCATAACGCGCGCAACGCAGAAATGATGTGCCAGAACCGGGGGCTCGAGGCACTGACCGCACGCGTGTTTCGGACGCGCGACACCCTCCTCATGAAAGTCATTCGCAACCTCTCGTTGTGGACCTACACGCTCCAAGAGGATCTGGTGAGCGACAAGATGTACAAGCACCGCGGCATGTGGGCCCCCTTCGTGATCCCGATGATTGAGCTGCTGCTGAGCACCGACAACCACGACTTTGCGATCGAAGTACTCGGGACACTCGCGAACCTCACGCCGAGCGACTTGCCAGCCAAGGCATCGTGGGACAAACTGTTGATCGACCACAACTTAGTTCCGTTCCTCAGTAAACTGCTCGTACCCGGTTTCTCGCAGGACGACATGGTGCTTGAAGTCGTGCTGTTCGTCAGTGCGGTCGCGTTGGAACCCAAGTGCGCACCGCTGCTGACCACATCGCGACTGCTTCGCACGTTTCACGCGCTGTTCCAGGAGAAGCAGCACGACAACGAACTCACGCTCCAGCTGCTCTACGCCTTCTATCGGCTGCTGCGCCACCCGGAGACGTTCGACGAGATCGTCTATGGTGTTGGCTTTGTGCCCGACTTGCTGCTTGCGGCCGATGCACCAAACATCGAAGTGCGGAGAATGTGCGATGTGGTCATGGATCTGATTTTGGACCAGGACATCAACCAAGGCACGATGGGTGAGTGCGGACGGCTCATTCGTCAACGACGATTTGAGATCCACAATGCGGAATATCTTGAGATGATCCATGACGAAGCTCGTGCAGCCGCACGGAGCCGACAGACAACTGATTTCGATCGGTACACGAAGATGACTGCCGACGAAGACGACGAGTAATTCGGAAACGACGACACGTACAAAGGCTCAAAAGCAGACCGTTCGCATAACAACGTACCACAAAAGAAATTTTTCCTACGAATAAGCCATTTTCACGTTCACGCTCGTTGAGCTCTACCGTCGTTGAGGCGGACGCCGACGCACGACGTATCCGTAGACTGCCTTGAAGTCGTCGATCTCCCGCGGCATGACTACACGCGACCAGTACAGATTACCCGTGCTGTTCACCGACGCAGCCGGAGGAAACAAAAACACATCGAGGGATGTGTTCTCCAGCACCTCGAGATGGAGCACGTACGCACGCATCTTGTTCTTGTTTCCGTACTCAGCAATATGGTTGAGGAACTTTCCATTTTCGTAGGTCGCGTCAAGTCGAAAGTAGAAAATGTTCGGATCCGCCGAAGAGCCAAATGTCCGCTCAAATGTTGGCATGGGTATACGGTCAAGCTGGTTCAAAGTCAACCGCTCAGGTAGCCCGAACTCTTTGCTTGGGACTCGCCCTTGGATAGCCCATTGGGCATCTGCGAAAAACACGACCTCTCTCTTGCGGTCACCAAAGTCATGGAGAATGACCTTGCATCTCAAGTTAGCGTCAAGCAGAGGCGCGAACCGTTGATCCTGTTGTCCTATCGGTGTTGGATCGAGCCCGTTGTCGATCAAATCAATGATGAAGCGCAGTGCGCGGCACATTGCCATTGTGTGCGCGTCAGTTTCAACCGCTTCGTTCACTCTGTACACGACTTTTCCTCCAAAGTAGATCGCGCAGTGAACGTCCATAGCCATCTTAGCTTCGATCATTCGATTGTGGCGGTGGATAGCGGGTGATTCGATGAGCGTTTCGATCTAAGAGAAAGCCCAATTGCAGAAAAAAAGTTATTGCATGCCCCTCCCACAACGGGGGCGATATCTACACAGGTGCGTACCTTCGTGATGTTTGCCAAGCGTAGTGCGTTAAACGAATCCATTGGGTCATTGTTCGATAACTCCTTGGTGTGGTAGAAGTGTATCAGCTCAGTCCATACTTGCCGAATACTGTCAAGTTCTTGAAGTAGGCCATTGACAGCCATGTCACACGCCTCAGGCTTGGAGGAAGCAGTCGCCCTGCAATGTATCACATCATTGACAGCCGCATACACATTGAATGTATCACCGCGAAGAAGCTCGAGTCGAATGCTGGCTTTCACATTTGGCACGATCAGCTTGTCGAAATGGCCTCGATACTTGAGTGCACCGCGAATACCACTGATTCCAGCGCATAACTCGTCCTTCGGCGTGAAGAGACTTCTTATTACCGCGCGAAACCTTGCATCGTCGCTATCGCTGCGTTCGGATTCCAGGGGGTATGGCTGTCTGATAAATTCGTCGACTCGAGTACGCACGTTCACTGCACCATACTCCTTTTGTTTCGTGTCAGCAGACTTTGGTTGTGGGTGCCAGTCATCGTCGTCGCTGTAGCCACCGCCGTCGTGGTAGTCGTCATCGTCGTCATCGTCATCTGAATCATCACTGCATACTACCATGTTCGAAGGTTTGCGAGGTTTGGGGGGTGCACGTCCTGGTGGGGCAGATGGAGCGCTCGACCGTTGGGTTGCCGATGCTGATTGGTTGGTGACACGGGCTTGTGGTGCTCTTTGACCTCTCAATGACTCTTGTCGCGTCTTATTTATCCACTCCATCAAATCGCGGAATTCTTCTCCTGCAGCGCGTTTTGCCATCTTCATATTCAGACACACTTGACGAACCGCCGGAAGCATTCGAACGTAGACTGTGTACTCTGACAAAGCTCCCCTAGTCTTCTCCTTTTCATCCGTAAACGATGATACTGATCGGTCTTTCCTCGTTTCGTTTGCGGCACTCAATCTCGCATCGGCTTGATGCCCACGTTGCAATAGTTTTCGTTCCACAATCCTGTTGTATGCGGTTGCTAGGTTGCACCAATCGTTGTAAATGTCGTCCAACCAAGCATTTAGCTTCCCCGTGACGTAATCAGCTGCTTCCTTGATCGATGCTTTTGTGTGTGTTATGAAAAGGTTTCCATCGAGACCCTGAAGTGAGCAGACAAAATCACCCGAAACCTGAGAGATTGAACGGGTGACCTGATGGCAACAATTGCTCAGCTCATGTAGTCGACAAACAAGGACACGTGCGCGATCACTCACCTTTAGGCGGCTGGTAAAGTTGATCATTTGGTCTGGGATGTTCGGATTCCAATCAAAGCTCGCGCGTGCTTTCACTTCATCGCGATTGCGTATGAGTTCCTTGAGAAGCTCCTGATAAGTTTCCACTTGCAGCTTCTCCTTGCGTTCTTGTTCAGCTGGGTCAACTGGTGGTTGTCGCTTTTCACCCTTTGTGTCTATGATGAATCCCGCTTGCTCGACAGGCGGTTGATCCGGCTGTGGCGCCTCAGTAAAACCACCAAGAACTGGTGTTTCCACCTTCCGACGGATTGGCTCAGGTTGTACGATGTCTGCTTGATTTGACGAGTGGTCAAATGGGCGTTTCCTGTCTAGCATCACCCTACTTTTATCGTCCGTCACGTGGTACTTGTCTTGGAATTGCGCACCATTATCATGATGCACCTCGTGCTGGAACTGTTGACGGTCAAACTGTGCATTATCGAGACTCTGATACTCCGAGGTGGACGCTCCTTGACTGGAAGTATGGCGCGAGTGCACCGTGGAGCCTCGGAGTGCTACTAGCTCACTCATGAACTCAGCTGCACTGCGAGCGGCACTCTCTCTAGCCGCGATGATCGAGTCAGAAGATACAGTCACAATATCCATACCACCAATCCGAGCACCAGCACGATGTTCCTGGATCATGCCATCCCGGCCCCGGTGGTACAGGGTTTGGTGCGTTACGTTCTAATCAACAAAATGGTTACGTCAGTGACAAGACTTCGCTCGCGGCAAGCAGAAACAGCGCACAACCATTCCATCGTGCACTAGCACATTCATCGCAAGACGATACGCTTGTTGGTTGGAGGGTGGCTGAGGAAAATCACAATCATGACGCAACTGATCGAGCAGTCTTCCAACGAGACGGCGGCATTCTTGTAGCTCTTTGATGAGTTGATTCAGCGCGCATATCGTCGCCTCACGATCACTCGAAGCGTCATAGTAAAAGGTCCAATTTAGCAGTCGGACGCGTGCTCTGAAATGTACAGAGCCATGCTGTGATTGAGATGACAGAACATCTCGATACAACTACGAGGCAACGAGAGTTAGAAACAATCGCCAATTTCGCATGAATTTCAGCACGAGGGCACCAACCATTACTCCTGGAGCCAGTACAAATTCATTGCTCATCGTCGATAGTGGAGCTGAGCGAATCGCCGACTGGAGTTGAGCAATCGTTCCTTCTAGGTCTTGAGCAGGATCAAACATCACCATCAGAAACTTGCGGAAGTCTTGTGACGTGATCGTCACATTTTCCAATGTTGGAGGTTTTGCCGCATCCTTCGATACCTCCTCTTGTTTTTCGCGGTTTCTCGCGGATGATGTGCTGCTGCCTTGATGATTTGAAGACGGTACTATAGTCTGATCACAATCTTTCTTCTCTTCCACAGATGATGTGTTGACTCCCAACACACTGAGTCTTTGTGCTACTTCATCCGCTGTATTAGCCGTTCTTGGAATCGTTGATGACGTCGAGGTTGTGGGGTGCACGCCGTCAGTAACTAAACCCGACGACATGGTCGTTACTGTGGTTGTGGCCGCCTCCGTCACACTCGTGCCGGTATCGTCAGGAATATCCTCATGCATTCCCCCTAAAGTGGCCGCCACATTTACCTCCTTGAATCCATGCTTTGTCTTCATCAGAATCGGACCGGAGGGTGCTGTAATTGTGATCTCCTTGGCGTGCTGTTCATAGCGTCGCTGTCTGTGCTCTTGAAGTGACTTCGGGGCCAGTTGATCGCTCGTCATACTACAAATATCATCGATGGTGATGACGCCAGAAAGCACCTCGCTTCGGAGAAGCTTGTTACCAGGGTTTGCGAGGTTGCTTCGGATCATTCGCGCGTGCTGCACAAACTCCTTCTTCACGGTAGCGTTGTCCAGTTGCGAAGAAACGAGCTTTGCCGCATACATCCGCACCAGTCGTTCAGCAATTGACCGACTGCGTGTGACCATCTCTGGAGCCCATGCACCGTCCGAGGCAAACGCATTCACGACTCCTTCAATAAAGTTGGTGAGCACAGCTTCAGCCTGGGGTAGCCACCTCATTTCCTGCGGCCGAAGCACGTCGCGCCATCGAACATCAATGTCTTTCGGTCGAGGCTGCGCTGGCGGTTGCGTCGGATCTACTGCCACCGGAAGGATGCTCCTGACATTAGATACGTCACCACTATCACCACCGAGGGTACTGCTGCCGTCAAACTCGCTAACCGATGGCTCCATCGCGACGTCCGCATCGACACCATCCACTTCTACGTCATCATCATCGTTCTCGTGAACGTCTCCTTCGTACTCGGTCTGCGCGATGATCGCCGCGTACCACTCTTGGAACTTGGCGGCAAACCTGTACCGCTCGTCCTCGAGCACGGCGTTCCGCAGCTTCTGGACCGAGTGGATGCCAAAGCCCAGCAGCATCTTGTGGCGCGTGAGCCGCTGGGTCACCGCCGCGCGGTTCTGCGCGAGCAACTGGTCGTACCGCGCCTTGAGATCCGCGTGTCGCTTCTCCAGCCGGTCGAGCGCGCGCAGCACTGAACCGTGCGTGACGCGCCGCGTCGGGTCGACTTGGACCAGCGCGTCGAGCCGCACAAACTGGAGCGTGACGCCGCCGCCGCCGCCGCGCGCGATTGCGGCACGACACGCCGCGAGAATGCGCTTGCGCACCTGCGCGAGCCCCGTCGAGGGCGCGAGCAGCAGGTCGTCGCCCTCGATGCCCACGAGGAAGTCGTCGAGTTGCAGGCCGTCCAGCCGCGAGACGCCGGGCGGCGTCGGCGCGTCGTGGCGCCCGACCACGCGCGCACCGACGCGCGGCACGACAACGTTGGTCACGCGCATGACGTGCGAGCCGTAGAGTGGTGCGACTTCAAAGCCTAGCGGCGCGAGCTCGTCCAACGGCGTGGCCGTCGCGGCCGGCAGCGCGAGCCGCAGCTCGAGCGGCCGCCCGAGCGCCACGAGGTCGCGCGTCGCGAAGCGCACGCCCAGCGACCAGAGCCGCAGCGCGTTCTCGAGGTCGATGCGCTCGCGCGGCGCGGCAGGGAGAGACGTGGCGACCATCGCCAATGCCATGGTCGCCATGGCGTTGGGGAGTCGGGAAAGGGGAAACCAACCAGCGGCAAATCCACCTTCTTTTGGGAAATCGAATATCCATCGTGGATCTACCTTTTTTTGGTAATCGAAAAAATACACGTTCCAAAACAAGATACATGTGAACCATTCCATGCAAAACCAGTCGGATCGAGGTTGAAGTGGGGCTCCCCACGCGACGATAAATAGTTTGAAAAATTGGGTTGGGCGCCCTAGCGACGCCTCTACGACACACGTATCTACAGCCTACTGCTAAAAGTAAATGAACAATACGGATGCCCCCCCACCTGGACCGTGGGTGCGGTCATGCGCACACGCCCGAATGGGCGCTGTAGGCGTGGAAGTCCCGCGAGTATCCATACTGAATGAGCGGCGCTGGCGGAGCCTCAAAATTGAAGCCCGAAAACTCGTCGCCCACACCCGAAGCGCAACTGTCGGGGCTGCCCACGGAGAGCCGCGTGAACTCGGCGTCAAAATTGGTGGCATTCTCCTACAAAGTGTAGGTACGCATCATTTGGATGAGTTTTGTGTCCCACCCACAGCCGCTGAGAAGAGAAAACCACTTACGATGACGTCGTCCGATTTGCACGGCTGGATCGGTGGGAAAATCTCGCCAAACATGACCATTTGCCAATCGAGATGCCGGAAGAACGCGTGGCGACGGATCTCCTGGCTGTCCTCGATTGATCCGATCCGCTTGGCCGGGTCGAGCGTGAGCAGCCTTCGCAGCAAGTCCCGAGCCTCTTCGCTGACGTAGCTCGGAAACGTGAGTGGCATGGTCAGGATCTGCTTGCGCATGACTTGGTGGTTTTCGTGGTACCACGGCGGGAGCCCTGTGAGCATCTCGTAGAGGACGGCACCAAACGACCACCAATCGATGGCGCTTCCGTAGCCCTTGTTCTGGAAGACCTCGGGAGCTAAAGAGACCAGCGAATATATCATCAGCCCAACGATCCAATAAAGAAGCTAACCAAGAAAAAGAACTTTTTGACGCACCGAGGTACTCGTAGCTACCGCAGATCGTGGAGGCACCTGCTGTCGACTCTGTGATGCCGAACTTGCTCAAGCCAAAATCCACAAGCTTCAAATGGCCTTGGGCCGTGAGTAAGATGTTCTCGGGCTTGAGATCGCGGTAGATAATGCCGTGGCGGTGCAGATGCTCGAGCGCCAGCACGAGCTCGGCGGCATAAAACAGCGCGATCTCTTCGGTGAAGCGGTCTGCGGACTGCAAGTGGCCTGAGAGCTCGCCCCCGGGGCAATAGTCCATCACGAAGTACAGGCTTCGTCTCGTCTGGAAGGCCCAATGGAGATGCACTACAGTCATAGCATCGAATACGTGAGATCACGGTCACCAGGCAGATTTTGGAGAGCCATCCATACCGAGAGAGTGGTGGTTTGTGCCGCCGAGCACGTCGCGCTCCGACTGCACCATGTCGCTCTGGTTGTTTTCCTTGACAATGCTCTTGTCGACGACTTTCATCGCGTAGAGCTTGCCGTCGCGGCGATTCCGCACGAGCACGACGCGCCCCATGCCGCCGACGCCGATCACTTTGAGGTACTCAAAGTCTTGCGGCGTCATAGGCGGTCCCGTCTCGCGCTCGCCGTGGAGCGACGTCGACGACGACGACCCCGTGCGGTCGAGCGGGCTTTCCGCCTGGAGCGCGATCGCCTTGGCCGCATGCGCACGCCTCTTGACCAGCAGCAGTTGTTCCTCACCGTCCACGACGTCCGTCGTGATGCGGCGGATCTTGCAGCCGCGCGGGTCCAGCGCGCTCGGCAGCATCATGAGGTTGTCGCGTAGCGGGTCCTGGAACTTGAGCGGACTGCCGGCGTCCGAGTCCGAGAGCCCCGAGGAGCTCAGCTCCTGGCGGCGCAGCATGCCGATGGGCGTGAGGTCGTGGATGAGATCGATCCGCGTGCCGCCGGCCGTGGACGCGCGCCGCGGCCGCAGCGCGTCGGCGGCCGCGTCCATCTGGCGCTGCCGTTGTAGCCGCCACGACCGCTGGCGGCGAGTCGCGGCCTGCTGTGGGGACGACTGCTGTGTACCCATACCCGAGATGTACGGAGAATCGAGTGGTGGCGCTAGTAGTGGCGGTCGAGGGCGTTTCTCGCCAATGCCAATCGGGTCTGCATCTGCTTTGGGAGCTGCTCGGAAGGGAAAGTATTCTTGGCTGCAAGAAAAGCGGCCTGAGACAGAGGCCCGGATTGTGCGAAAATTCCACCCCAGCTGGGCGATACTAGGAGTATGTGATTGGATGAAAAGCGGATCCGAGAAGACCAGCTTGAGTTGGATGTGGGTAAAATTTGGAGAAGAAAAAAATAAAATACTGAAGCCAAGTGGCGGGCATAAAATACTGAACCCAAACGAGGAGCTCCAGCCAAGCCCATCCACCGTCTAGGCGCTGTCGAGGTTCTTCTTGAATTTGAACAGGTCGATACCGCTCTTCTTGTCGCCGTTGATGGGCGCGGTGGCCGCTCGCTTGGCGCGGGCCTCTTCACGCTGCTTGGACTCGAGCTGCTGGAGACGTTTCTCGAGCTCGTCGTACGTGCCCTTCTTGGAGCCGCGGAGGCGCTTGTGGAGCGTGATGCCCGTGACGATGAGTGGCACCATGAAAACGCAGAGGAAGAACACGCAAAGCGAAATGGCCAGCGTCGTGCCCAGAATATCGGTGCACAGCGCCTCGTGGACGGCGTTGAACGAGATGTTGATCCAGCCGCAGCTCTCGGTGCAGCGCGCGCGTTCGACGGTCTCGAGCACGCGGCCCACCTCGCCCTTCATGAGGTAGTCCAGACTATCGGTGCGCACCGTGAGGACACGGTTGAAGTAGTCCTGCGCGTAGTCGTACAACGACGTGTCGTACTTCCACGCGCCCGAGAACGAGGCGCCCGAGTCGCCCAACACGTCCTGCCGCATCTCGTTCAGCATGACAGCGATCTTGGAGTACGCGAGCTGGTAGTAGTAGGCGTTCGCAAACGTCTCCTTGCACGAATCCTTGGCAGAATTCACCGACGACGATGCACACTTGGCGTCCATGTAGCAGATGGGCTGCTGGTCCGTCGTGACATTGTGGCTGGATGAGCAAGCGCTGCCGGCGCTAGACTCGTTGTACACAGCCCAGGGTTTAATGATGTTGTCCTTTGTGAACGATGTAGACGAAGCGACGCCGGCGTTCTCGATCGCGGCATTAGCCTTGTCTCGGATGTCCTTCCACACGGCCGCGTCATAGCCAAAGTCGCGCAGCCCAAAGTTGGAGACGCGCGTGCCGTACGCCTTGATCAGTGCCTGGGTTGCGCTAAAATCAGCACTAGAGACGCCAGTGTACTGGTCACTGAGCTCACACTGGAAGCTCAGCGCGTCCTCAACTTGAAGCGGCGAGAGAACGCCCGTGTCGGCAAAGCACGCGTTCACGATCGTGGAGACCCCCGACGGGAAGTAGGGTGAGATGTCGCTGTGGAGGATGTTCATGTAATTGCACGAGTCGTACCAGAGCGCGCCGACCGCGAGCAGTGAAGCCGAGAGCACAAAGCCCAAAATGCAGACAAGCACACCAATGAACCAGCTCACGTGGAGCATGTGGACCCACGCGGTCTTCTTCTTGCACACGCCCTTAAAGATCGCGAAGGCCCCCACGAGCGACGAGAACACGCCAAAGAGGAAGACCGACAGCACGAGCGCGCTGCGGGAGAACGAGTAGTCGTCCACGGTCGTGGCGATCACGTCAACCACGCTCTTGGAGCTTCGCGTGAGGTTCACCAGTTCGCTGATGTCCTTGGTCGCCGTCTTGAGTGAAAGCGTGATGGCGTCGCTGTCAGCCACGAATGCCTTCTTCATGGTGGCAATCTGCGTCGCGACCAGCGCGCCGCTGGCGGTATACGCGTCCGTGGTGTTGGCGACAAACGTTTTGACCGAACTGCCACACACGGCGTCCGGGCACACGACGCACCAGGCGTTAGTGCGGTTGCACGTCGAGAACGGGAACGGCCCACGAGTCTGGTAGTACGCGCCAAAGTCGGCGAGCATCTGCGCGAGCTTGGCGCCGTCATCAGCGACCCATCCGAGGTCTTTGACCTGCGCGTTCACGGTGATTTTGGCACTCGCGAGCTGCTGCTCTGCCTCAGCTAGCGGCGCCTTGATGTTGCTCGCAAAGATGTCAATATTCTCGAGTGTCACGTTGAGCGAGTTGATGACGCCGGTGACGCCATCCGAGATGTTGGTGTTCTGCGCGATCGTGATGAAGGAGCAGATGAAGACGGCTGCACTGCATACCAGGAACACGACCGTCGGGATCAAGATGTCGCAGCGCGTGTACCCTTTCTCGTCCGGGTTCCGGCCACCGCACTGGTTGAACACACACCGCAGCAAGATGAAGGCCACGGCCGTCAGCGCCGTGAGCACCGAGAACACGATGCCAGGCGCGATGAACGGCGCAAACGTCGTCGGGTACTCTTTGCTCATCCACTTTTTGGCGGTCGTCACGTTTGCGTCCGTAAACAGTTCGCGACGCGCCGAGGTCGAGGTCGGCAGCGCGTCATCCCACTTGCAGTTGCTCTCGCGTTCACACAGCCCCTGGCTGTGGCAGTTGCCGGCGTCCGTGAGCACCACACACTCGCCGTTGACGTCGCGCTCGGCGTCTTCGCTCGTGGCATTCACGCAGCGCTGGAGCTCCGCGCCGGTGGCGGTCTCGACGCACAGAAACGTCATGATCTTGCGGAGACTCGTCTCATACCACGCGCGGGACTTTTTGCGCATGCCGTCCATGGCGGCGCTGCCGACTGCACCGCTCAGCTTGAGCGCCGTGAGTCGCGCCTGGTTGTACGTGTCGACGAGGTTCGACTCGTCGACGTTGATGGTGTTGGCCGACATGTCTGTCAGCGGCAAGAAGTCTTTGTTGCCGGTCGTGCGCGACGAACACTTGGCTTTCCACGCGGCCGTGGCCGTGGCCGAGCACGACGCGTCCGCCGACGCGACCAGCAGCGCCAGCGCCGCCACTGCGATCGCGTCAACGCGTTTCATGACGACTGGTGTGTAGAGGCGATAGAATTCGGTTCCTCTCTCCGGAGGAATGGAAATGCCGCTTTGGGCGTGCCGAGGCCAGCAGGGCAAAGAACTGGCCGAAGACGCATCGCAACGGACCGCGTATGAGACTTTCGCGCGTCGCAGGCCAGCTCTTCATGGGGTTACTTTCACGGCGCTGCATTTAGCCTCGCAGGCGCCGTAGAAGGGCAGCCAGTACGGTCGCATGGCCGTTTCTAGTTTTCTCGTTGGGAGGTGAGCTATTCGCGGAAGTGAGACCGGTACCCCAACCGGTTCATGTTGAAGTTGGGGTACGGTTCCACGGGGTACGCTCTTCCGCACATGACGGATGTTCTCAATCGACTGCTTCACTGTTCTCAGCGAGAAACAACACTTCATGGCTCGACCATTGTGTACGCGTACCGATACCAGCATGTCGTTCTCACCTGCTTGGTATGGACGAGACCCCACCAACACGCGCCTGAGTCAGTCGGAGATGGGTGTTCATCCACCGCCGCCCACGAGGAAGCCCGCGGGGGGGCTGCTTGTCCCACGGCGCAAACGAAAACCTGCCCACCCGCCCACCGTCCCATGGGGCCAAACTCACCATGGTATTGGCGGATATGGCGCTGCTGACTATGCGGCTGACACGCGCGATCTGGTTAGAAATCAGTCACCAAAGATAGTCGCCGTTATTGGCCGGTAGGCAGCCTCGAGCTCATCCGCCCCCCACGGCGACTCACTGCATATCAAAGGTGAAGCGCTTCTCTACTGCTCTGTTGGGCTCGTTTGGTGGCAGCTGGGTGGCAGACAGACGCGCCGAGCCGGGGGCGACGCGCATGTCGTCACGATGCACGACCGGACGCGTAGCCTGTGTCTCCCGCCGTTGGAAGTGGACCTGGAATTGGATCTTCATCTTGAGAATGCGTCCTACTCGCTCCATTGTGCTGACTCCGCTCTGGCAGCTGTGCCACCCAAGCCCCCGTCGCCCGAGCTGCCCCACACAGCGAGCTCCAGCGACCTCGCGTCGAGCGAAGAAGACCTCGACGAGATCTTGCTGCGTGCGATCGAGCCACCGGACCACTCGAGGCTTTCGCTCGACGGTACGAGACGAGGTGGTGTTCTCTAGTCTCCCCGTTCTGTTCTCGCTAACGTGGCTTTTTCTCGTAGACACGCTACGGCAGCTCAAGTTTACGCGCCGCAAGAAGCACTGCTTCAAGCAGCTGCTGACCCGCGTCGAGATGAGCCTCTGGACGCTGCACTTTCGCCGGCGCGAGTACGAGCGCGCGTACTGCGCGTACCTGTACGAACACGCGATCGCGCGCATCCGGTACGCCATCTCGATCGCGCTCGTGTTTGTGCTGCTCAAGACCGTGTACGAAAACGCCAACGTCCGCAACGACGCGACCCGGTCTCGCCAGCGCGAGTGGACGCTCGTGCTGCAGCTCCACGCGTGTGTTGCCGTCCCGCTACTCGCGGCCGTGCTGCTCTGCACGCTCGTGCGTCGCCTGGACGGATTCTGCGAGCTGTACGGCGCCGCGCCGTTTCTTGTCGTGACCTACGTGCTCACCGCGCAAAAGATCCTGCTGGGCAGCAAAGGCCCGGTCTTCGCGCTGTTCCTCGTCTTTGTGCCAGTGTTTGGCGTCACGCGCTTCCGCTTCCTCACGAGCGTCGCGCTCGTCGCGCTCATGTTCAGTGGCCACGTCGCCGGACTCCTGCTCTTCCAGCACGCCGAGACCACGACGGACGTCTTGTTCCAAGCGTACAACTACTTTGGCGGCATCGTGGTCGGCGCCGTCTGCCACTACCGCGCCGAGGTCCTGCGGCGTCGAAACTACGTCATGCTGCTGCCGTTCTGCGACGAACCGCTCGATGAGGCGCACATGCACCGGAGACTCCACGATCCCCGGCTCAAGAAGCACGCGCTCATGAGCCGCGCGACGCTCAAGTTCAAAAACGCGGTCGTCGAGGACGCGTTCTACCGGCACTGGTACCTCATCGACCCGTGTCCATTTGACCACCCGAACGCCGGGGAGCTCCATCGTAATGTCTACCGATCCGTGAGGTTCGCGGTCTGCGGCGTGATCTTCTCGCAGCTCATGCTCGTGGTCCAGGACTGGGAGTACCTCTACTCGGACGCGACGTTCCCTTACACGGCCTACGTCTTTGCAACCTGCCTGCGCTTCACGGTCGTCATCCCAGCGTACAGTATCTCGCCCTTCATCATGCTCTTCTGCGGCACTCGATTCTATTGGCAGTGGCGCCAGCAGGCTGCCACTGAAGCCCGCGGCGGTATGCGCACGTCGTCCATGCGGTCCATGCGGTCAGCACGAAGCGACTCGCGCCTTTCGAGTCTCGAGGCGTCTCAGGCCTCGGCTGCATCCGCGTCGGAGGCGGCGACCACCTCTTACATTGCGCTTCGGTCTCCGGCGGTGGCCACTCCACAGACCCGTGCCGGTTTCAATCTCGAGGTGCATGGTGAGACCACGGACGAGCCGTTCTTCCGAAACAACTACGTGCGGGTCCTCCAATGTCTCTCAACCGCCGTTGTGTTCTGCCACGCGCTCGCCATGGGCGTGATCCTTCTCCTTGTGGACCAACTCGCTAGCCAGCATAATGCATCTGTCGCGCCGTGCTACTTTATCGGCTTCCTCAACGCGCTGCTTTTCCCGCACCGGTCGGGCTTTCGTGTGCGGTTCGTGTACGCGACGATGGCGACCGTGTGTGTCGGCGTTCTCTTCGTGGCGGCTGGACTCGCCGTCCACAACGACAAAGTCCCCACGTACGCGAGCTACATGGCACTGGCCAACATCTTGGGCATGATGGTCAGCCACGAAGAAGAGTCACTGCGCCGCATCTTCTTTGTGCGCATGATGCTCCGCTCGGACGAGTTCCGGCGACGGCACGACGCGATTCTCACGCTCGAGCCGTGGTTCAAGGGCATCATTCGTCGCCGCCGCCGCGCCGCGCTACAGAAGCAACAAGAAGACGCTGTTGACGCGTACTTTGGGACCAACAACACACACCGGCAGTCGCTCAAGATCCCTACTGTGAATCAAATGATACAAGCGAGCAAAGTGGGCATGTCCCTCGAACTGGGGCGCGCGGCGATTGCGCTTCTCACCGAGCTCGTTTGATAGAGAGCTATCCTCTACTTCGCCACTCTTGTCTCGTCAGGGCAACTCCTGGTCCAGTCAGATGCAAACACGTCCTTTAGTGTCACGCACCCAAGTCAAGGCGTATCTGACTCCACCAACGACACACCTCACTCGTGTCCGCCAAGCTTGCGATCCGGTGAACAGCAGCACATGGTGTCGCCAGCAATTCGAGCGCCTTGGCGTGGTAGAAGGTGTTGGAACGAACGATCTCTGTGATGATTTTCTGGTCACAATCCAATACCAAGCGTGGTCAACCAGACGTAAAAATCATGGCGTCGCGCGGGACAGATACCACGGATTACCTTCATCTTTGCAGTGCGGTACTGCTCGAACTTACGCATGTGGAGGTCAATGAGCCCGTTCACATTCTCCACTCGCCGTCGTTGGTCCGAAAGCATGCGCGACTTCTTCTCCTTTTCCCTTGAGGAGCCTCCTCGCTACTCGACCCACCACTCCGTCAGGACGTGCCTCCCGGACCGCAACCCACCCCGCTAATATGGACGTACGCTCTTCTCTTCAAACTCTTTCTGGAGCTTTTGTTCAATCTTGATGGCCTTTTCCCTGTCTTCGAGCAGTCGCTGTAGCGCCAAACATGATGAGACGTGGCGGCCCACGCCTGAGCGCGAAGGACACTCACCTTCATGGGGACGATCCCCCAGTCCTGGACGTGCGCAAGCACTTGCAGGATCTCGGGCTCGGCGCGTAGCATCATGACCTCGTGGGTCTCGTTCACGAGCTTGGCGCTGCTGGCGCCAAGGCTCTGGAGACTCTGTGCGACGGCTTTGCCGTCTTCTTGCGCGGCCACGTCCTGGAGACCGCGCGCAAAGACGTCCAGAAACGCCTCCTGTTCCTCCCGCACGTGGAGCATCTTGGCCACGAGCTCCTCGAGCGCGCGCCCATTGCGCTCCATGAACTGCAGCTGTGCCTGGAGCTGCTTGCCGCGCTCGTCCATCGTGGCCTCTCACGGGGAGAAGTCAGTCGGGAAGATCCCTGCGACGTGTGTGAAGAATATCGAAAGGGTACACACGGGTTCCCAAACCCGCGACGGTCTGAAACCTCCAAACCCGTTTCCAGTAAAATTGTACCTCCCTCCATCACTATTTACGAAAGTATAGTACTTTTCCCCCCTCCATAGTGCGTTGGTCCAGCAAAGCAAAGCGACAGAGCGTCCGTAGCTCCCCGCGCGCTCGCCGTTCCCCCCGCCGACCGCCGCGCTTTGACCAGGAGAGACAAAGACAGAGAGAGAGAGTCCGACC
>JAADVT010000057.1:0-69427 GCA_023335895.1 Pythium rishiriense
CGTGATGGGTACGCGGTTACTATCCCGGTGAGGAAAGTTCCCCTTGGTGTGTTTTCTTTCTCCGGTCCGGATAAAACCTCGATAGTATCGGGACCGGGGTCCGGACTCACACAAAAAACGCGTAGACACAACCACTGTATCTCTCTGAGTGATAAATCCAAGGGGGACTTTTTGATGTGCTTGGGAATCTAGGCCACGTCGAGGTGTCGGTGGTAATATGAGCGAGTCGCCCGAGAGCAAGCGACTCAAGATGACGGGCGTCGTGCCGGACACGCTCATCCAGCGGCTCCGCGAGAAGCAGCAGGACCACGTGCTCAAGGTGCGTAACCGTATCCGCTCTGCGCCATAACCCTCCCTCAGTCTCTGACCAGACCCCCACAGTTTTACGAGGCCGGCAAGCTCGACGCCGACCAGACCGCAGCGCTCACGGCGCAGGTACGGCTCTATGGTGGTGGAGGTTTACACTGTCCTGTGGGTGGCTCACACAGCGCGCTGTAGCTCGAGGCGCTGGATCTGGATCTGCTCGACTCGATCTTCCGCGCGTCCACGGCGGGCCACGCCACCGCCAAAACCACATCCATTGAGCCACTCGACGCGTTCGACCTGCTCGAGAACTGCGGCGCCGACGACACGCAGCGCTGGCGCGCGCTCGGGCTCGAGGCCATCGCGCGCGGCCACGTGTGCGCGCTCGTCATGGGCGGCGGACAGGGCACGCGACTGGGCTTTGCCGGGCCCAAGGGGCTCTACGACATTGGACTGCCCTCGGAAAAGAGCCTCTTCCAGCTCTTTGCCGAGCGCGTGCTCAAGGTCCAACGGCTCGCAGCCGCGGCGTTCCCGTCGCCCACTGGCGGCGACGTGGTGCCACTGCCGCTGTTCGTGATGACGAGTCTCATGAACCACGACGAGACCGTCGCGTACTTCCGGTCGCACCACTTTTTCGGGCTGAGCGAGCACCAAGTGTTTTTCTTCCCGCAGGGCACTCTACCGTGCTTCACGGCCGAAGGCAAGCTCATGCTCGAGAATGCGCACACGCTCGCGACGGCGTCGGACGGCAACGGCGGTATCTACAAGGCGCTCGCGCAGAGCGGCGGGCTTGATCGGCTCACGCGCCAAGGTGTTAAGTACGTGCATGTGTTCTCCGTGGACAATGCGCTGTGCAAGGTCGCGGATCCAGTGTTTGTGGGGTACTGCATTGACAAGAACGCGGACTGCGGCAACAAAGTCGTGTGGAAATCGCGCGCAAACGAGAGCGTCGGCGTCGTGGCCAAAAAGGACGGCAAGTTTTGCGTCGTCGAGTACTCCGAGATGGATGCTGCGACCTCGGAGCGCACGGACCCGACGACAGGCAAGCTGCTTTTCGGCGCTGCCAACATCTGCAACCACTTCTTCACCACGTAAGTGTGTGTATCGTGCGTTTTCCCGACTGGAACGATCCTTGAAATCTTACTGGGTCTATGTGTGACAGTGAGTTCCTCCGCGACGTCGTGCTTCCTAATCTCAGCTTGGAGTACCATGTTGCCCACAAAAAGATCCCGATTGCTGACGATGACGGACAAACGTACACCCCGACTGTGAACTCTGGCATGAAACTTGAAGCGTTCATTTTCGACACATTCCCTCTGTCGTCGCGCATGGCTGTCCTCGCGGTGCCCCGCGAGACCGAGTTCGCGCCTGTGAAGAATGCACCAGGCAGCAATGTGGATTCCCCGGATACGGCTCGCCAAATGATTCTAGAAGAGGCCAAGACGTGGCTCGTCGCGGCAGCGGAGGCTGTGTTGACACCGGATGAGGCTGCACAACTTCGAGCTCAGAAGTTGGATGCGGCATCCAAGATCGAGATTTCCCCGCTCGTGTCGTTCAACGGCGAGGGGCTAGAAAGCCACGTCGTGGCGCTGCGTGACGCTCTGTCGCAGGCAGTGATTCGGCTGGAAAGCTCGGATGTGCCTGCCTCACGCTCGTCGATTCCTCGGACCATTCGCAAGCGATTTGAGCTCGCGAACCAGGGTCACATCTTCAAATTCGCGGACGAAGGCGCCATCACAGCGCAAGAGGCAAGTGCGCTGGTCGAGAACATTCGTGAGCTCGACCCACTCTCGCTGAACAAGTTGTTCGAACGCTCAACAAGCGCTGACGCCGGCGCTCACGGCCAACCGGCCGAGATCGAGCCTCTCGGTGAGGGTGTGGTCGACATTTTGTCATCGACAGCCGACGATGTGCGCACGCAGTGGCTGGATCGCGGACTGGAAGCCGTCGCTAAGGGCAAAGTGGCTGCGCTCGTACTTGGCGGTGGCCAAGGCACGCGTCTCGGCTTTTCGGGGCCAAAGGGCATGTATGACATTGGCTTGCCGTCACACAAGTCGCTCTTTGAGACGTTCGCGCTGCGCGTCCGGAAAGTGCAGCAGCTTGCCAAAGAAGCCCTCGGCTTAGACGATGCCCCCCGCCTCCCATTCCTGGTGATGACGAGCGAAATGAACCACGACGAGACTGCCAACTTTTTCAAGTCACACAGTTTCTTTGGGCTCCACGCCGACGACGTCCATTTTTTCCGCCAGGGAACGCTTCCGTCGTTTACGATGGACGGGAAGATCATTCTTGAGACCAAAAGCACCGTGTCGCGCGCATCGGACGGTAACGGCGGCATCTACCCGGCGCTGAAGCGCAGCGGTATGCTTGACCGCCTGGAAAAGTCGGGCGTCCAGTACCTCCACGTCTTCTCGGTCGACAACGTGCTCTGCAAGGTAGCCGACCCAGTGTTCATCGGGTACTGCATTGCCAATGACGCTGACTGCGCGAACAAGGTCGTGTGGAAGAGCCGTCCCGACGAGAGCGTTGGTGTGTTTGCCAAGAAGAACGGCAAGTTCTGCGTGGTCGAGTACAGCGAGCTGGACAAGGCGTCGTCCGAGCGTGTGGACGAGGCAACGGGTAAGCTTGCCTTTGGTGCAGCCAACATTTGCAACCACTTCTACCGCATCGATTTCCTCAAGTTTTGCTGCGGACTCGAGGAGTTTGCCGAGTACCACGTCGCCAAGAAGAAGATCCCACACGTGGATGACGCTGGCAACACGGTCGTGCCAACGGCGCCCTCGGGCATCAAGCTCGAGACATTCATCTTTGACGTCTTCCAGCATGCCACCAACATGAAAGTGCTCGGTGTCGAACGTGAAGACGAGTTCGCACCGGTCAAGAATGCTCCCGGCACGGCCACTGACTCGCCCGACACCGCGCGCCACTTAGTCTCGGAACAGTGCAAGCGCTGGCTGCTCAAGGCCGGGGCCAGCTTTGATGACAGCAGCAACGGCCTGTGCGAGATTCTACCGACTGTATCGTTCAACGGAGAAGGACTCGAGGAAGTTGCCAGCACGCTGTCCCCGATCCACTTGCCTGCGCTCATCGACGAGAGCGCGTTGTCGTCGTGAGAGGTCTGAGAGATGAAGACGAGAGAAAGACAGATTGGGGAAAGTGCGGTCAGCTTGCTGTCGTTGTTGACTCGTGGTCGGATGTACATGATCCCTAGAGTCTAGCACTTGACGACAATCTACCTCAAACACATAATACAAGAGTGCGTTGTGAGCCCAAATTGCGGGTGGCATTGAGGTCCCTCAAAATCTCCCGAACAGGACACACGTTGCTTACTCTTGCAACAGCTTGGCCAGTCGGATCTTGGAGATCTTGCTCTGCTCAGCCGCCGCAATCGGCAGCTCCACGTCCGGCGAGTTGCCCACGCGGGACTCGAGAATCGCGAGCATCTCGTCCGCAGACTTGCCCGTGGCGCACACGATATAGATGTACCTGGATACACGATCGAGTGAGTCCCCTGACACACAACACGGACCCGTCCACGCATCGACGAGTTCCCGCACCCAAACTTCTCAAAGTACTGGTTGTTGAGCTCCTCAAGTCGATCCAAGACCGCATCGCCCGCGGATTGCGTGGCCTGTTGCTCCTGGGCCTCCCAGGCCCCGATGGGCTGTTTCGCACGGCCAATCTAAACGGAACAAGACAACCACTGAGCGTTCGAGTCCATCCACTGGAGATGGCGCGCCACGCACCCGTGGGTGGGCTGCAAAGGCCTCGAGCCAGTCCTCGCGCGTGAGCGTCGCGTCAACGGCGTCGCTCGCGCGGCAGAGCGCGGCCCAATCGGCGACCGGCAGCGCGCCGAGCATGCCGCGCACCCACGCGCGCGCGCCACAGCAGTGGAGAAGCTGCTGGAACACGCGCGACGCCTCGGGCTCCGCCTGGCCGCGCAGCGCGAGCGCCGCCGCGTTCAGTGGCGCCACGTCCGCCACGGTCGTCGTCGCCATGTTTTGAGAGCGCTCCGGATCCGGGTCGACGTGGCGGTGAATGCGAAAAAAAGAAAAATGAAAAGTGAATGCGAATTCCCCCAAAACGGACCTGTTCGAATAAGACCCTCGCTTCGATGACATGGGTTCAATGGGTATACTGTACCTTCACGCAAGAACAGAAAAACGTAACCCTGTTGTTGTAACCCCGATAGCAACGTTTGGATCACCAAGATAAACAACAACAGATCCGAGAACCTCGATGGTCGACTCACTCCTTCATGCACCACCAGATCCACCTCAAGCTGTTGGTGGCCGTGGAGCAGTAGAATCGATAGGATGGCGAATGGAATGGATAGGGGCGATGGTGCCCGATGTCATCTTGAGGCTATAACAATGTTTGGCGGACCCAAAGGACGAATATCGACAACGCCTCCATAGTTGGTGAGGCTGGGGACTTCGCATCGACTGACTGCGCTTCGGGAATTAAAGCGACCCAACGCCAAAGTTGGTCGCGACGGTCGCCAGCCGCTTGGGCGTCGTCGGCTTGATCACGGCCACGCCCTTCATACGTGCGAGCGCCGTCGCATCCTGTTGGCCCGTGAGCGAGCCACTCGACACCAGCATGTTGGCGACGCAGCTACGACCCAGCACCGACTGGCACGACGCCGCGTTCGAGGACCACGGCACAAAGCTCGTGCCGATCGTGTGCGAGTCCTTGAGCGTCGGTACGACCGTCGTCTCGAAGTAGTTGGCCTCGATCAGCACGTTGGCCTTGGGGCCGACCTCGAACGAGTGGCCCGAGTTGTTGAACCAGTAGTTGTTGACCGTGTGGGCCACGACGTCGGTCTTGGCGTCAAAGTCGCCGCCGCCAAACTTGGGCGATCGACCCGACGTGTGGTGGATAAAGTTGTTGACAAACGACAGCCGCGTGTTTTGGCCAAAGAAGATGAACGTCCAGTAGTGGCGTCCGTCGCACGTGGCCGAGTACGGCGTGCGGCCGTCGAACTCAGAGTTGCTGACCGTGAGGCTCTTGCAGGACGCGGCGTTGGTCGTGAGCATCTGGCGACCCACGAGGGAGACTTTGATGTGGTCGAGCCATACTTTCTCCTGCACGGCACCGGCGTCGGTGCCCTGGATGTAGACGGCGTCGCCGCCCCAGATCAAGTGCGGGTTGAGGTTCGTGATGTGGATGTTCTGCACGATGACATTGCTGCCGGCGATGTGGAGACCCTTGCCGATGATGACACCCTTGGTACCTTCGCCACGGAGCGTCTTGTTGGCCATGACCTTGAGCGGGTTCTTAGCACCGGCGACGTCATAGGTGACGGACACGACCGTGCCGTCGTCGCAACCACCCGTGTTGTCCATACCACCGGCCTGGAGGATCACATCCTGTCCCTTGAAACCGTTGTTCAGCGCGAGACAGTCGCGGTTCGACTTGGGACGGCACCCGGGCTCTGTGCGCGTTCCCTCCGAGCCACGAAAGTCGAACGCCTTGTTGAGCACGATCACGCGAGGCGAGGCATCGGCGAGGTACGACTTGAGCTCGGCGATGGTCTTGGGGTATACCGGGGTGGCGTTGCCGCCGCCAGTGACGCCAGCCGCGAGGCCCGGCGCCGTGGAGCCCGCGGTGGCAGCTTGGGCGTTGGCGGCGAGCATCGCAGCGAGCGAGAGCAGCGCGGTGCGAAGAAATTTCATGCTTCTGGGGGGCTGGGCTGGTAGTATTCTCGATGCGGTGAGTTGGAGAATGAGCAACCAAACCATACACCCTCTGCTTCGGTGCGGTGGACCGCGCTGAGCGCTCTCTCCCTCTGTCGACCCTTCCAGGGGGGCAAGTATACACAGCTGGACAAGCAATCACTCGAGGAGAGGCAGGAGGTCAAGCACGTCAACATCTTGTTGACAGACACCAGCTGGGGGCACTCGGTGGGTTGGTGGAATTGTGTGAGAGAACGCGTTGTCGCAATGTGCTGTGGGTGTGTGGAGGTCGTTGTGAACCCGATCCGCAGCTGTACGATGCAACGAAGGTCGCTGCTCTTGGCGCAGCTGTCGACGCTGCTGTAGACAGCTCACATGCTGTGGAAACAGGTGGATGGTGCACAGACATGGACCCTCTTCGCGCCGTCTCAAGAAAGTCTGATATCATCCAGACGTTTCTCCAGCCCTCAATGTGCTGTATCCAGTGGGAATCACGGACCACAAAAAGGGAATCTATATACTGTTGTGCCGTCGCGGGATCTGTTGAAATAGCTGCGTGGAATCTCGCTGCGAGGGTTTGCCCATAGCGGCCCCACAGTTTGGTCGTGGCGTCGCGGGCGTTGTTGCAGCCGTTGAGGCGGAGCAGCACACGACGGCGGGCACATGGTCTCACAGAATCGGCCTCAACTATCCTCATGCGCACGAACCCGCGGTGCTCGAGCTGTCACCGTGGCGACGACCATTGTTGCTGGATGGGAGGCACACGCTTCGCGTTCACCCAATGCCCCGACATCCCAGGGTGTGGACGGATTTTTCCCATATTTAGGAGTGTATGTACGTTATTCCAGGACGCCGCATCTACCATGGTCGCTGACACTGTCCATCTATATGTTGAGGTCACTTTTCCGCAGGTATGGCAGGAAGAGAAGCCCCGTGAGGATGTGCAGCGCCAAATTCCAGAGGGCTCCGTAGCGGTCTCCGCTATGCCAAAGCAACTAGGAAAGGTCATGCACAGAATCATGAGTCTCCCCTCAGACGGTTCCACGACCGTAGTAAAACGCCACGTACCATGATATGGCTGATGCCGGCCGAGAAATTGGAGATTGAGCCGCAAAAGCACGAGACAAACTTCATCACGAGCAGGTTGTTCTTGATGTGGTTGGGCGAGAACTTGCTGGCCTCGTACGCGAGACACGTGAGCCAGCACGACACAAAGTTGCACACGATGTTGCCCCAGTCGAGGAACGACACGCGGCCGTGAGCGTCCGGCCGCGCGCGGAACCGGTCCTCGAGGTAGTCCGAGACAAGAATACCGGAACACGACATGAAGATTCCGAGAATGAGTTCCTCGCCATCGGCGACGCGGATCGAGCCGATGAATTGCGGCTCCTTGGGGTCTCTGCCAGTTTCCAGACATGTTTTGTGAGCATGGAAAACGAACTAAGGAACCAATGATCCATGGCTACGTACTGGACAAAGCCTGGCTTTCCGAATACGGCGCGCACGATCGTGAGGAGAATAAATACGTTGGAGGTGAGCAGGAACGATGGGAGTTTGCCCACCACCTTGGACGACACGACCGTTCGTAGGAATTGCTTGGACACCGGTATGCGCACGAGCATCTTGCCCACATGGAAGCTCAGGCACGCGCCCACGAGCGACGCGCAGATGTAGAGCGGTCCCGCGAGCACGTTGTCGGCGCTGAGATCGCCCGCGTGGTCCACCATGTACGAGTACGACGTGAAGACACTGCCAGAAACATCCATCAGACCACCCACACACACAAGGGGGGAACACACACACAGCGCTGGCATGGTAGACATGGACACACCCGAGAAACGCCGCGCGGAATTGCAAGTACGGCGACAGCGTGGTGTCGGCGCTGGCCTTTTGGAGCTCCTCGTAGCCGTACGAGACGCCGTCCATGAAAGGGCCGAAGAGGTTGATGACCGTGGCCGTGGCATTGACGTTCCAGCTGAGCACGTACCAGTCCGGCAGGAAGCACGTGTAGATACACTCGGCGAGCGTCGCGAGCAGCAGCGACCAGAGGTACGCGAGGTTGGTCTCGTCGGCCTCACGAAGCTCCGCGAGTTCGTCGGCCTCGCTCGCCTCGTCGCGCGCGACCGCCACGGACAGTGACGCGCGGCCCATCGCCACGTCACCGTCGACGTCGCCGTCAGCTCCGTCTGCCGGTGCGACCGCCAGCACCGGCAGCGTCGCTGCGCTCGTGCGCAGCATCGATCGCTTCTGTACCCCCTCACGCCGGTCTGAACCAGTGTGGCTTCATCTCCTGCTAAACCCGTTTCGCTCTCTCTCTCTCTCTAAAAACCAGGTTACGGGTTACACGACAACCTTACGGTACTGTGCGTGGTCGTCCAAAGTACGATGGTGGGGGGCTTCGGCGCTCAAAGCCCGAAAAAAAACGCGGGAGGCGACCCACCCTCGCGCGGGAACGGCAACGTGAGCAAGCGCTAAGGTTCTCTCTCTGGAACAAGCGAGAGGGTACACGCACACGCGGGGGGACGGAAGGAGGTTACGTGAACGCACACACAGAGAGAGGAGGGGTTACGCCATGGACGACGACGAGCGCGCGCGCGACGGCGACGTCGCGATGCGCGGTGACGAGGCCCCGGGCGCTGGCCCCGCGCTGTTGCCGGCTCCGCCCACGGAGACCGAGGCGGAGACGCTGCCGGACGTGGCGATCGACGAGCGAGGTAGGCCCGTATGCGTGGAGGAGGAGGTATTAGAAAGCGAGAGGACGTAACAGTGGCTGTGTATGTGTATGTGGGTGGCAGAGGTGCTGTTTTTGATTGCAAATTACCTGGAGAAGCGCGACGAGTCGAGACACGCGGCGCGCGCGCTGATCGCGGACTTGTCGTCGAGCGATTTGCTGGGTGAGTCGGTCTCGTGGGACGGCCGCGCGCGGCACGCGACGTACGCCGACTACAAACGGCGCCACCGCGACCTCGGGCCGGACCACTTGTTGCACATTCTCCAAAGCGCGCTCACGGCAAAGCCCACAACGAGCAAGCCGACCACGGGGGCCACGTCGTCCAAGTCGCTGCTGTTGAAACGCCGTGTGGACGCCCACCGCAAGCCGTTGACGCCCGCGGAGCGCAAGGCCCTGCAGACCGAGATCATCGACACGACAGTGCAACTACGCCAACTGATGCGCACGGAAGCGCTCGTGACGCGAGTCGTGCGAAAGTACGACCGGCTTGGCCAGTTTCTCGAGGATGCCCGCATCGAGTCGTTACCCGTGGACGTGCGCCACGCGATCGAAGCGTCCGTCGAAGCCAGTGCCAACGTGACTGCTCTAGCCGCCGACGTGCGTGCTGTGAAGCAACTGCTCCAAGTGCGGGACGAAAAGCGTTGTCTCCAGGAAAAACTGTACGCCGTACTGGAGCGAGCCAAGCACGCCGGCACACTCCAGTCGGCCGCGAGAACGAGCAGAAACCACTTGTCGCTGCTCCACCGAAGAGAGATTTGTATGCGTGCGCCACCTCGCGACCCGCCCACCCACATTTACAGCCGTATCCGCCGTTTGAAGACACTGAACGGGCACTTGCAGATCCCAGCGTACTGCATGACCTACGACAAGACTGGCAAGTTTGTGATCACAGGTGCTGACGACAGGTGCGTTTGCGTGCCTTCTGATGATTGATCTTGGGCGGTGTCTGACTGGTAGCAATCGCCACGATGAATGTTCAGGCTGATCAAGGTGTGGTCTCTCCACACGGGGGACTTACGTTTCACGCTGCGTGGCCATGTTGGTAACATCACGGACCTGGCAGTGAATCAGTCGAATACTCTCCTCGCTTCGTCGTCCGATGACAAGACAGTTCGTGTTTGGGAGTTGAGCACGGGAGCTCCGGTCGCTGTGCTTCTTGGCCACTCAAGGTAAGTCAATTCGAACATTGGTGTGCTGGCATGAGTACTGACCAAGCGACCCTTGAACAGCGTTGTGAACTCAGTGCGATTCCACCCCGCAAAGAACATTGTCGTAACGGCGTCCGACGATGGACGTTGCTTTTGCTACAAGCTGCCCGATGTCGCAAAATTTGAGGAAGTCGAAAGCAAAGAGCAGACGGCAAAACGCTTACTCGAGCAGGGGGCGTACCTGCTGACGCTTCGTCCGGCGTATTCGCTCAGTCATTCGGCGGATCGACCGAACGTCAGATCGAACAAAGTTCTGTGCCTCAATTTCAGGTAAGCGCTATCTGGATGAATCGCTCGCACCGAATGGATCTTTTCGTTGCTAACGTATTACCACTGCCATGATTTATCCAGTCGATGCGGTAACTATGTAGTTACAGGTGGACAAGATACCCTGTGTCGCGTGTGGGATCTGTCGGAGCTGTGCGATTCGAACAACGACGTTGCAGCCACAGACTTCCGCGTCGCCCCTGAAGAAACAGGCGGAGTCGCTTCACCGCCGACGGCGACCGACGCAACGAACTCAGCTCAAGACGACACTATCACCGTCAATGGAATTGCTGCCGGGAGAATTGAACCAGGACAAGATATGAGCGTCCCAGCACCAGATACCGTTGTTGAAGCCGCACCTCTCGAGAATGTTAATAATGCTCCAGTTCAAGCAGACCCACTGGAGCCAAGGCAGAATGGCGTGGAAGGCACTCAGATCCCACCCCTGGCAAATGACCGCCCACCATTACAGGAACAGAATGCAGCGCCCGGTGCCGAAGTTCGTCAGCAACCTCAGCTTGCGGAAGTACATCAAAGCCGCCCAGCTTTTGTTGACATCGAACAAGTTACTCACATCCAAGAACCTGTCGCTCTTCTCAAAGGACATACCGGTCCGGTGACGAACATCCTATTCAGCCACAAAGGCGACAAAATCGCGACTGCATCAATCAAGGATGGAACTACTCGCGTATGGCAATGGCAGAAAAAGTACAAGAAAATCACGCACAAAGTACTCTTCGATCAAGAGCACGATCGCGATCGCGAGCTGGAGATGTTGTACGGATTATCTTCTCGAAAGAAGACGCCCCCCGCAGTCGATACGCTTGTTTGGACGAGAAACGACAAGCGACTAATCACGTTGCACAGCACGAAGCCAGACTCTGGTACTGGTGAAGGTGACTGGAGGCAAAGAATGCGCGTCTGGGACCCTATGACCGGTAAGCTTGAGATGACACTCGCGGCTTTAGACCGCGAGAAGAAGCATGGCCATGTGAACGCTGTTTTCGCTATGGATGTGCATCCAACGGACTGGCGGATAGTCGTCACAGCTGGCCATGATGGAAGAGTTTTTCTTTGGGATATCTCCGAAGGTCGTATCCTCAAATCCTTCATAGTCAAGTCGCCAGAAGGAGAAACGGTTGCTCTTCTTGACGGTAGCTTCATACCAACTGGGGAAGGGTTCTGTTTCACCGATCGAATTGGACGTTTGTGCATCTTCGGCACTGGCTCGGGCGAACATCTAGCAGCAGCTCCGGTTCAACAATACTTCCGTAACGATTACGTAGCTCTCGTCACCGACCGGCATTTCCATGTCATCGACCGTGAAACCCAACGAGCACCTAGTCTGATGGAATCAGGGCCACTCACCGATATTTTCTTGACCGACTATACCCATCAGCCACCACACTTGCTGGCGAGTCGTGGTGCCCTAACGAAGGAGCAGTACGAGGAAAACCGGCGGAAGAGAGTTCAGCAGGCTTTGGAATCTGAGACGGCGTGCAAGGTTCGTCACAGTGAAGAAGTCGAAGAGCTTCTCGAAGATGAGAGCTTTCCTGTCGCAATTCTCCAGCCACCAGAGCTTGATGAGATTAAGTCCGTCAACGTGCCTCAACCACTAGCTAATGGAGCGTACCGCTTGAATGGTGACGCTGTTTTCCAAGCGGAGTTGCTGCGAAGGGCGAGCTGGAACCGACGGAGGCGTGCGGAGTTGCAAGCACGGCGGCGATCGAGTACGACGAGTGATGAACGCGATACGTCAATTCTCAACGTCGATATTTCGAGTGAGGATGATCACAGTGATGAGGACTTTCAGGTTCCCGAGGCCCGGCGGGCTGAGGATGATGATGATGACGATGAGGATGATGATGATGAAGACGAAGATGAGGATGAGAGTGAACTGGACGAAGACGACGTGCCGAGTGATGCTAGTGATGTGCCCGATGGAGATCGACTTCGACGGCGACGTGCCAGGCAAAACATGCGCCAGTTTGCAGGCCGTGGTAGACGACTTGACGAAGAAAATGATGAAGACAACGAAGAAATGCCACGCTTGAGGAGACGTCGTGCAGTCCCACGCACACGTTTAATAGGTGATGACGATGATGAAGACGAGGGGATGCAAGTTGCACCTCCTCGAACTCGGAGCAGAAGCCTCTCCGTTGAAACAATCGATTCTGCGCCGGATGCAGTTGTCGTCGAGAGCAACGACGGCTTCATCATGGGGGACAACACGCTGGATAGATTTGACCTTAGCACAACCTACGAAGACATACTGCAATCCAAGCGGCAACAGCAACCTTCAGGAAGCAACGATACGACCCCACTAATCGTGTGCGCTTTCTGCGGAGAAGGAGACGACCAAGGATTTCTCAAGCTTCCAGGTGATGCGATGGGAAAGCATCCACTCGTAAGTGGATCGCAGCGGTTATTCGTCCATGACCAGTGCGCGATCGCTTCACCACTTTGTTTCAATCGTGGTGGCCGGTGGTACAACGTCACGAAAGAAATACGTCGCGGGCGATCGCTGGTCTGCGTGCAATGCAAGAAGCGTGGAGCGACAGTCGGGTGCACGTTGGAGCGATGTCCGAAGTCGTATCACTGGAAATGTGCCGTTTCCAATGGCTGGACGGTGGACCAGATCCAATTCTTCTGCCCCGAACACGCTCGAAGAGCGAATGGTCAAGCGCAGACAAGCAATGGCACTGATCCAGAAATGCAGCAACGTCTGGGTCTTGCATTCCACCGCGAGTGGCTTCAGTTACCAAGTCTCGTAGGTGTCCACCCGTACGTCCCCCAGACAGGCGACCATGTTGTGTACTTCCCCGAAGGCCATTCAGCGTTTCTCAATGCTACGACGCTAAAAGAGCCTGTATTCGTGCGACAACTCTCTCGCTTTGTGGCACTCAAATGCCGCATTGTCGATGTGAAATACCATTTCCCGACGCTTGCGGTCTACCACCATAGCGAGTTTGGACAGAAAGCAATCCAGTGCGAAGTCACTCTCGCCGTTTTAGCTGTCCCAACGGCCGCTTTCCCTGATCTGCAGCACGGAGAAGAGGAGAAGGAAGAAGTCGATGGAAACGACCTGGCGTCTCCAGATCCAAGTACTTTATTTGTTCACGATGCGCCGTTTTTTTCAAAGTTTGTTGGCGTCAACCAGTATCTGCAGCCGACCACAACGCCGACGAGCGAGCGCATGCAGATCAAATTTCTTACGTTTTCGAACGATGTTTCGGACTTCATCGTGCTCGACCATGTGGTCGACGCGGGTATTTCGGGGAATTGGAAGATCGGACAACGTGTTCGTACACCGATTGTCGACCTCCACCATGGACTTCAAACTTCGTTCACGAATTCGTTTGGAACTATCCAAGCCATCACAGTTCGCGAAAGTGCAGCAAACCCTTCAATCATCACCCCGTGGAACTCAGTGTTTGTTCGTTGGGACGCTTCCGATGAGGATGACTGCCATGTCAGCCCGTGGGAGTTGGAGCCAGCAACAGCGACGGATACAGTTGCAAAGAAGGAGCGAGAACGCGAGCTACTGTCAGTTAAGCTCCACAGGTCGAGAATGCTTTCACAGGCCCAGCGTCATGCGTTGTCCGAGGCACTGTCAGGTGTGATGTCGTTGGATATTGCGAAAGACTTCCTGCTCCCTGTCGACAGCCAGTATGTGGACTACATGGTTACAGTGGCAAACCCGATCGACCTCACAAAGATCCGCACTCGAGTTGAGAATGGATACTATCGCCAGCTCGACGCGTTCATTGCTGACGTCAACCTCCTCCTCCAGAACTGCGAGACGTACAATGTGCCTACAAGTCCCATCGCGCAGAACGCTCGAAGCCTCGTCAGCTCGATTCTTACGACTCTTCAACAGTTGTTCCCCGATTTCTTCGTAAATCGTGCAGAAAGTGGTGGGAATGTGTACCGTTACCCACCGAATGATTTCGGTTCAAACAACGACGAGGTATCGGATGCTGATGAAGTGTTGTTCGAGGAAGAGCGCGAGATTGAAGACGCAATGACTGCCCTCGATGACCTTCCACCGCTGTTGTCTGACCCTGAGGCCACAGAAACTCCAACGCGCTCTACTCGCGCTTCTGCCATGCAGCCTCCCTCAGTTCGAGCCGTTCCGAACGATGTGAACGACAGCCCTCGCGCTACTCGCAGGTCGTCTAATGGCGCAGCCACTTTCACACCGGAGCGGCGGACAAAGAGAGACCTTTCATCTACGCTGACCTCGCCCGAGCCTCCGAAGAACACTCGCAAGCGCCAGCGTGGGATTGAAGAGCCTCAGCTGCTAAAGTTCTCGGATTTACTGGACTCCTTGACGGCAGAGCAGCGGCAAATGTTTGAGGAGCGCGCAGCAGACGACCATCTATCGTTGCTTCGGGATTTTCATGAGGCGCTGATGGGCGCTGATGTCTGGAACGTGTTCGCACACCCCGTGACGGAGGAGATCGCACCAGGCTATCACAGCATCATCACGAAACCGATGGATTTCGGATCGATCCTAGATTGCATCGAGAAGTATGCCAGATTCTCTCGCTATTTCGTACGTTGCCCTTGCTGTTCGTTGCTTCCTGTGGCACATGATCTTACTAACGTCCACTCACTCATATACGATGCAGGAGGACGTAGAACTCGTATTCTCGAACGCCATCGTGTTCAACGGATGGGAAAGTGAAGTTGGTGCGGTTGTCAAGGAGCTGCAAGAGTACTGCGTCAAATTTCTCCTCGACGCGATCGGCGCGAACTCCAGACCAAAGCCAAAGCCTCGTGGTATCGGAACCCAGCGCACCGCGTTGGATGCGCCATCTCGTGGTAGGGCTAATGGAACGTCGAAGCGGAAGCGTCGTGCCAGTTCCGAAGATGACGACGATGAAGAGGAAGAGGAAGACGAGGAGAGTGAAAGCAGTGAAGATGACGACGATGACGAAGAGGAAGAAGAGGATAGCGAGAGTAGTGATGATGACGAAGAAAGCGAGCCCGAATCTGATTGGAGCGGTGGGCGGGCTCGGCGGACTCGTCTCGTTCGTGGTGGAGCCAAGAAGCCAAAGAAAGCGAAGGGTGGGAAAAAGGCCAAGACAGTCAACAAATCGTCAGGCAAAAAGCGCGGCCGTCCGCCCCGTCGAAGATAGACGAAGCTCGCCATAATCCGGTTTGATACACACACACACACCTATGCGTGGAGGGATCCCATCGTCCCCCTAATAGTCTGTATTTTATCCTTGATTCTGCACTGCTTGTTCGACGACTTACAGTGATATGCAGTGTTATATAGACTCATGACCATGGCACGTGATTCCTACTCATAAAACGTTGTTGCCCTCGTGCTTGATTCATATCAGAAGCATGCCGCTGACTTTGCGGGCGACCTCGTCGACGGCCCCCACGTCCATTTTCGCGACGATTCTCGACGCAATGCGCTGCAAGGACCGCAAGTCAGCACCGCTCACTTTCGTGCGTGGACAAGTGTCGCCGAGCGACAGCGCGCCGACGACGACGCCGTCTTTGGTCACGAGCGGCAGCCCGATGTAGAAGCGGATGTTGAGCGAAGACACGAGCGGGTTCATCGCAAAGCGCTCGTCTTTTTGGGTGTCCAGCACCACGAGCGGCGTGGTCGACATGATCGCATGGGCCTCAAAGCCCACGTCACGTGGCAGCTGGTCCCCGGAGAGTCCGACAGCCGTGACAAGTAGGATTGTCGAGACCGAGACGGCAGTGACCGCGGCGACGCCACACGTGATGCTCGTCCGCGCGAGGTCCAGCAGCTCCTTGAGGTTCTCCTTGGCGTAGTGTTGCGAGAGGTTGAGCGTCTTGATGCGTTGCAGGCGCTGGTGTTCCTGGGCCGGCACGGGTGCGTCGGGCCACGGGTTGCCCTTGGCGTATGTCAGCGCGTACTCGAACGGCGAGTTCTCGAAGACGTCGTCTTCGTCGCCCCCGTGGCTGCTGGTCGTGGACGAGAAGGATATCGAGCCGGCGGTGCTCACCGTGCTCGCGCTGAGTTTGTGGTGCGAGTGCGCGCGGTCACTGTCGAGAAAGTCTTCAAGCGCCGATCCCGCGAGCGAGTGGCTCTGGAACGACGTGTCCGAGCCCCGCGTGAAGTCTCCCGAAAGACTGGACCCGGACGAGACCCACGACTCCTTGGTTCGAGCGCTGCGCGAGCTGGTGCCCACGGACGAGCCCGTCATCGTGGCACTGTGGCTCTGGCTCGAGCTGGCGCGGCTGCTGCTGAAGGACCCGTGGAGCTGCTTGTGGCCCATGCGCACGGTGCCCCAGAGCGCGCTCACGTCCTCGCCGTGGATACACGAGAGGCAGACGCGCACCGAACCATCCTTGCGCAGCGTCGAGCACTTGGAGCACACGGCTCCGCCGCAGAGCCGGCAGTGGTGCTGCCGCCGGAAGACTTTGCTGAACGACTGCGTACACAGCGCGCAGGCGTCGCGCGCGGCCCAGTCACGCTTGTCCACGAGCGCGTTCCGCCGGATGCGGTGGTTCACCACGGCGCTCGGCACGTGGCGGACACAGGCCGCGAGCTTGCGCAGCCACTGGCGGTCGGACTGGAGCTGCGCTGGTGCGACGGCGCGCGGTGCGGTCGCGAAGAACGTCACCCGGGTCGCGTCGGCGTGGTCCGTGGCCTCGACCACGAAGCCGCACTTGAGAAACGAGCTGCGCGTCGACACGGTCGCCGGCAGCACCGGCTCGCAGTGCGGGAACGCGGCCGACTCCCACACGGACGCGCCCCAGTCGACGCGCGGGGCTGAAGCCGTCGGGTCCTCGGCCGCGAACGTCTGGAGGGACCGCACAAAGACAAAGTCGCGACACGGCAACAGCGCGCTGAGGTCGCGCAGCATGAGCCAGTGGACCGCCGTGGCGGTCGTGCGCGGCACGCCACGGGCCGACGAAGAAGACGACGATGACGACGAAGCGTCGAACAGCACGGCGCTGTCCACGTGCATGGCGCCAAAGAGGTCCGCGTAGAGCACCCGCGCCGCGGGCGTCGCGAGCATCGCCAGCACGTCGCCACACGGCGTGCTCGGCAGCAGCAGCACGCCCTTCATGGTCACGAGCGGCGGCGTGGCGTCGTCGTTCGCGTCGTCGTCGTGGCCGTCGAGCACTTCGTAGATGCGGTAGTTCTCCTTCTCCTCGAGCAGCTTGCAGCGCGTGTCGTGGCTCGCGTCGTCGTCGACCACGCGCCGGACGAGCGCGCGCAGCCGTCGGCCGCATCGCGCCTCCAGCGTGGCCAGGGCTCCACCCTGGAGGTGCGACTGGAGCTGGTAGCGACGCGCGATCTCGTCGCTGTACGGTGCGTCCGTGGGCGTCGCCATGGGAAGTCAGGAGAGCGGCGTCGGTTCAGCCCCCCCGAAAGCCGTGTCGAGTGTGCGGAGGACGAGAGTGGGGTGGTGGTGCCGTCACCCTCCATCCCACACGCACGCTCGCAGACCAGAGATCGAGGAGCTGACCATCCACAAGGCAGGAGGTCAGAACGGTGGTCAGTCAAAGGCTCGACAGCAGGTCGGCGGGGGCAGCTGCACCTGCAAGACGGCAGGCACCAGCCAGGTGGGATGGCTCGGCACATGTTCAGAGTGACCATCCCAGGCGGCTTCCGCACGATCGCAAGTGGCGCCGGGGGAACGTCATTTTCCACTCTCAAGGACGGCGACTGTGGAATGCGACCCTCTATGACCGAGGGGAGTTCTCCCATGGGCTGTCTCAGCCATTGCCAAAAGGCACCGCACCCCCGAATTGAAAAGCCGACGAGGTCGAGGTCGAGGTCGAGGTCGGGCCACCCCCACGGATTCACTGCCATGCTCCCGGGTTGTGACGGAGCGAGCATCCCCCACATGCTGCCCTCTGCCTGGCCGGTGCCAGTCATGGCGTGAACGCCAGGGCCGCCACGTCTCCGCCATGCTGTGGGTGGAATGGTTCCAAGAGTGATGGTGCAAGACTCACACAGTGTGTCAATCATCGGAGAGCGACTTGCAGTCTGGCTCGGACAACCCATTTGCACATAAAAAGGAACCTGTCCCCTCGCGTGGCTCCGTGGCGGCGACTGACGACGGCCGGCAGCAGGGTGCGATCGGTCGATAGGGCCGACGGATGCCCTGACTGAGTGAGTCAGTGGTTGACGCGAAACGGGGTGTCGAGTCGACCGGACGAGTCGACTCGACGACTCGGCCTCCAGGTGTGTGTTGTGTGTGTGTCTGGGGGGCTCCTGGCGGTCTATGCAATACGAATGGTGGCGGCACTGTCCGTGGCCACGCCGTTACGTACGTCACGCGTGCGTACACTCACCAGACTGACGGATCGTCGAGTCTCCCCCCTCGCTCCGACGAGCGGCAGAGAGAGAGAGAGAGAGAGAGAAGTGAGACCGTCTTGAGAATCCAGCGCCGAGGAGGAGCCCTCTCGCTCTCTGGACCACCGGCTCCCTCGAGGTCGTGTGAATGCACCCGGCCCTACAAGGTTGACAGGACCATGGCGTTGGATACCAGGTCGACAGGATCAAGGCGATGTGGTCAACATCCAATTCAGGTACAGTGTACCGTTTTAACGGTACACTGTACCCTCAACAAAGGCTTCAATTCGAGTGTGGTCCAGTACACTATAGCAACATAACGGCACTCCCCTTGGTGCACCATAAGCGTTCCCCCCTCCTCACCACCGCAAAAAAACCTCCGTTGAGGCCCCTCCCAATCCATCCACCCGAGACAATCCCCAAGACCGAGACCATGGCGCTGCGCGTGGCGGGTGAGAAGGCGGCGGCCGCGACGCGCTCGTCGTCGCCGGCGGTGACGCTGTACCGCTACATCACCAAGCAGGTGCCGCGCGTGCTGACGCTGTACGACATTCCGATGGAGCCGGCCGACGCGCGGCTCGCGATCCAGGCGCTGTTCCGCCAGCACGCCGAGGTCAAGGACCCGCGCGTGGTCGACATGCTCATCAAGAAGGCCAACATGGAGCTCGAGGAGACGCTCATGCAGTGGAAGCAGAAGGTCCACTTGCTGACATTACTCGAGAACGGCGACAAGCTCCGCGCCGCCAAGAAGCCGGCCTCGATCGAGGAGTCGTTTGACAAGTTTTTCGCCAACGCCGACGACGACGAGGACGACTGGGACGACGTCCGCGACGTCGTGCCGTCCAAGCACTGAAGCGCGCAGCGGAGCCGCGCGCCGACGGGTGGGAGGAGGGGAGGGGGAGGGATTGGATCGGGGCGACGCAGTCCCGGGATCTTTCGTTCCCTCTCTCTTTCTCTCCCTCTCGTTGGACCGCAGTGTTTGTATCGTTAAAGAGAGAGAGAAGAAAAAAAGGTTGATTTTCATTTTCTCTTGCGTGTGGGTGACGATGTAGTCGAGGCTTTGTGAACGCTCCAAGCGGCATGGTGGTCGACGCCACCACCAACACACACAAACACAAACACACACACACACACACAACAGCTTGATGTTTTCTCACAGCACGATATAATTTAACCAACACAATCTTTCGGCGACTACTAGGCGGAAGCGAATGGGAAAGAGAGACAGCGGCGGGGGGAATTCTAACGGTCGGGCGGGGGCGAGTCGAGGGAGCACGAGGTGGACGTCTCCCTGTCTCTCTCTCTGTCCTCGCTGTCCTGTCTACTTGGGATGGAGCGGGTTGGCTTGCTGCATGCGTACCTGGTACTGCGTCGTGTAGGCCGTGCGCAGCAGCTCCTGCATCGTCATGTGCGCGTCCACAATGTTCATGTCCGGCGGCGGCGGCACCTGGATGCCCACGCGCTCCTCGACACCGACCGTGCGCACGATCTGCGAGCCCATCGACGCTGTGTTCTGCTCGACGCCACGGATCGCGACGTCGGCGAGGTTCTTGAGGAAAAAGTACTTGTCGCCGTTGAGGCACTCGCGCGCGAACGGGTCCGCGACGCTGAACGTGCCCACGACGTAGCCGTCCGAGGTCACGAGCGGGAAGCCGGCGTAGAACCGCACCTGGCCCTCGGTCACGAGCGGGTTGTTGATGAACCGGATGTCCTCGGTCGCGTCCAAGATGATGGTCGGCTCGGACGACATGATGGCGTGCGCGTCGAACAGCATGTTACGCGGCAGCTCGCGCTTCTCGACGCCGACCTTGGCCATGAGGAAGCCGCTCTTGTCGCCGACAAAGCAGATTGACGCGATCTGGCAGCCGGTCTCGGCCGCGGCGTACTCGCACATCTCCTGAAAGTGCTGACCGGGGTCCACGAGGTGGAGCTCGCGCACCTTCCGCAGCCGCTCGGGCTCGTTCTGCGGGATCGGGGCCTTGGGCCAGTCCTGGCGGCTGCTGTAGCTGAGCGCGTACGCGAACGGCGTGTTCTCGGTGACCGTCGAGGCCAGCTCCATCTGGACGAGCTCGTCCTCGGACACGCCCGGGATCATCATGTGGTGGGGCTGTGTGTCGGTGTACATGCTGAATTCGCTGACCGACGACTCGGACATGGACGAGTTGGTCGACTCGGCGCGGTCCTTGGCCTGGCGCGCGCGCTGGTTCTTGCCGGCGTCGTAGTAGTACATGTCGCTCGAGCTCTCGGGGGGCGTGCTCATGTTTTCGCTCAGCATGATCATGTCGTTGGGGCCGCGCGAGGCGTGGCGGCTGAACGGCGGCGCGCCCGACGGGTGGGTCTTGACGCGCATAGGCTCGCTGCTGGCGTCCGAGATGGAGCTGTGGATCGAGTTTTCGTGGATCACGGGCTGGCCCGCGAGGGTGTTCGAGTTGATGTGGACGTCGTCGTCGTAGGTCGAGTTGGAGGCGTCCGAGGACGTGACCGAGTAGCCCGAGATGCTGGGCTTGGTCTGGCCGCCCTGGCTGCCCTGGCCCTGGCTGCTCGTGAGGTTGGAGCGGCCGCCGCGCGACGAGAGCGTGTCCGAGCCCGAGCTGCGGATCGAGGCCGCGGTCGTGTTGCGGCACTGCTGGCAGACGCGGATCTCCTTGTTGACGCCGCCCTGGCGGAGGTTCTTCATCTCGGAGCACTTGCTGCACACGACGTCGCCGCACACGCGGCAGTGGTGCTTGCGCCGCAGCAGCGAAAACGGTTTGGTGCAGATAAAGCACGTCACGCCGTCTTTGATAAACTGCTTTTTGGACAAGATGTTTTGGCTCGCGAGCGCCTTGGCGACCATGACGTTGCCGATCTCGGTCACGCACGAGACCACTTTGGTCATCCAGCCCTTGGTGAGCGACGACACGGCCGCGCGGCCGGCGTGGGACTCGGACAGGTACAGCGAGATCTTGAGCCCGTCCTCGTGGTTGAGCTCCTCGACGACGATGCCGCAGCGCCGCAGGCGCAGGCGCACGACGTTGGCGCTCGCGGGCATGGGCGCCGTGCCGTCGAGCTCGATGCTCTCCCAGATGGACGCGCCGACGTACAACCCCGAGCCGCTCGCGCCGTACACGCTCGAGTGCTCGGCGTTCTTTTCGAAAATGTCGCCGTAGCGCAAAAACACATAGTCGCGGTGCGGCAAGTGGGGCTTGCTCGACTGGAGCGCCATCCAGTTGACCGACAGCGACTCGTTCATGCGCGCGGGCGTGTCCTTGGCCTTGTAGAGCATGACGCCGTCGAGAAACAGCGCGCCAAAGATCTCGCCCATGGTGTCGCGCAGCTTGGCGGTCGAGTCCATCTTGAGCAGGCTCATGACGTCGCCGATGGGCGCGCTGACGGTCGTCACGCCCTTCATCGTGAAAAACTCTTTTTCCTCGAGCTCGTAGAGCTTGAGGTTGCCCTTGTCCTTGACGAGCGTCATGTCAAAGTCGCTCGTGAGCGCATCGACCCGCGACTGCCCGAGGAAGCGCAGGTCGCGCTCAATGTCTTCGGTGATCCGCACGCGGTACGTCTTCTCGACGAGCGGGAACATGGAGTACGACATGTTGGCGGCGGAGGACGCCGTGGCGGTGGACCCGGCGACTGAGCTGCCGCCTTGGCTCGATGAAGAATACGACATGCTTCACCCGGCGGAGGAGGAGGAAGGAGACCGGAGGAGGGAGGAGGAGGGGAGCCCCTGGCGGGAGAGGAGCCAGTCGCGCGTGAGTGCGGAAGATGGGGGGATGGGTTGGCTGTGTGCAATCCCGCGAGTCCTCTGTGATCGCCTTCTTCCCGGTCGACTCGACACCCTCGGTCCACCGGTGCACCTGTGCGGGAAACGCGGCCTATCACCGAGGCGCGGAGCACTTGACGAGCCGCGGGGAGGACGCGGCCGGAGCTTGGGTGGTGGCGCTTTCTCGAGCGCAGGGGGTCCGCGCGTTCCGGATAAGCGGACGTCGGAGGGGAAGAACGGTTCTGCGCGAGTGGGCAGGGACGAAAATGTTCTGGTCCGCCGAGGAAGGGGATTGTCGTGCCCACGTCGTGTGCTCGGCCGGGTGAGGGGGGGGTGGGGTGGGGGCGACTGCAAGGAGGAGGGAGAGCCAATCCGGCTGTGAGTTACGAAGCGCCGGGTTTTTGTCTGGTTTGCTCTTTTTGCCTGTTTGTTTTCGGTTTGTTGACCGCACCGGCTGGGCGGTCTGGCGCGAGGAAGAGAACGCGACCCGCGGTTGTTCTCACGGGCCCGCCAAAACGCACACAAACACAAAAAATCGGTTCCCTGGCGTCCTCGTTTTTTTCTCTCTTTCTTCTTCCAACGGGGGAGCGACGCAACTGCCTCGGCATCTGAACCGACCAGCTGCGGGGGTTCCTGTCGTTTGACTGACACCGGGGGTGCGGGGCTCTCAGGTGGCTAAAATGGAGCGTGCAAATATAGCACCGCAGTTCTGAAGATCGAGTTCTTGATGCGTTGACATCTCAGGGCGCCCACGCGTCCACCCGCTTGCTCACTGCCATCACGGAGAGTTGTGCAAGCAAGTCCTTGTAAACAATCCCGCGCCGAGTGTTTTGTGTATCCTCACGCGACGGGGGTCGGGATCCGTGGCACGCGCTATTACGACGGGACGGCAACAAGTCCATTCGACAGATTTGGCGCGCCCTGGCGATTGTGTGTCCAGTGTCCAGCGCCATGTCCGGATTAGGGAGACCGCACGGCCAAAATCTGCTCAACTTGGCCCACGGATCCGGAGCTTTTGTACAGGTGGCGCCCATCGCTCAGGAGATGTTAGCGCACGTCACAGGCTGTCCATTCCCACATTCGGTCAAGGGCTTGATCGAGAGAGAGAGAAGAAAAACTTCAGGTGCTTTGTGGTCTGGTCTGGCCATAATACGACACGCTGGGTATTTTTGATCAGGGGGGGACTGGCGTGTTCTTGTTCCTGAACCAGACCGAGTTCTGTAACGCTTTATCCACCCTGGCCGTGGTCGACCGGCGATAGAGACCGTGCTGGGGCCGTCCCCTCTGGAATCTTTTGCAGTGCTGGCACGGATCTCGTGAGAGAAAGCACCAAACTCGGCCATGCCATGCCAGCCTGCGCCGGGTCCATGTGCATCCATCTGGCACGCATACATAGATGAGCGGCACCGTGTGCAATGGCGCGAGCAGTGGGACTCGGGCGTGTCCAAACGGATTTGAAATCGCGTGCCGTCGAGTGTCCATTCACGCAGACAGCTTATGCAGTGGCTGACTCGGGCCGCCACGCGACGGGCCAAGCGTACGCCACTGGATCCAGTGACGCCTCTGGCACAAGCGTGCCTCAGCTCCCCAGCGTGACCGCCTCAAGGAACATCTCGATGGAGGCAGTGACAGCATCAAGCTTTCTCGGGGATTTGGCGGCACAAATCATGGTGCCCAACGCACTCAAGAGCAATTGACGAGTCTTCCCAGACGAAGGTACCCGTGTATGTACTGCATTATATGCTCGTTTTATGCACAATGGGCCAAGCGAAACGTCTTTTGAGGGAACAGTTTTTGTTTTCTTTTTCTTTTTTTGTGATGGGTGTTTGCGCAGCCACTCGAAATGCAGGCCCCACGCACTGCGTATCATTCCGAAGGGGTGCACGCTGGGAGGAACACGTTCACACCTCTGCCTCCTTGGATCGTGCATTCTGTTCTTGTGAAAGACGCAAGTCCTCGCGAGGGGAGTTGCCATCACGAAACCATAGTGATGAACCCCGGGATCACGACTGCTCGTGAAACAGGAGTTTGGGAGAAAACTTCACAGATGGAGCACAACAAAGCCGCGATCTGACCGGATTGTTCCCAGATGGTACCGCCTTTTTTTCTCTCGTTCTCGTTTCGCCAATGGCGTGTTCCCTGCCATGGAGCCAGCTCGTCTTAAATCCTGTTTTACAAGCAGCTCACAGAATGGAACAGAAAAATCACACGAGTCACTGAAAAACAGTTTTACATTGATTTGGATACGAAACAACGTTTCGGCCGCATTGACTGAGAGGATTCGAGACCTGCTTTCCCACCGCGACATGGGTCATTGCCCGCAGGGGCTGGCAAGAACTTGATGCTTGCGATAGAGCAGTGGGAGGATCCAGAGTTGTTCGCGCGCGGGGCAAGTGTGGACGTTACGCCTGCACACCGAGCCGGAGCTGACGGCTCGCGTGCATCGCCTCTGCGGACTCGCGTCCGTCTATTCACTCGGCCCCGAGGAGCTCGGCGTGTGTGTACACACTGTACCGGTGTAACTTAGGTGCACCCCCACCGTGTGTTCAGAGGTGTTTTCATAATACCCCGCATCAACACGGATGCTGCCTCGCCCCTGAATCGAGATGCGGAGATGATCACCATCTTTCGACGGTCTCACAAAGCAAACTGGAAGATTGGAGGCACTATGCGTCAGTAGAATCCACCAACGCCATGGCACCCGCGCTGGTCAGAGTGAGCCCCACTAGCGGTCGAGAGGACGCAACGTCCATCGGAATGACATGGAAGCCCGGGACCGTCCAATGTCGAGAGGGGATGCGTCGGCGGACCAACCAACCTGCCCGTCGCGCAACGGGTCGGAGATATCTGATACCCGCTCAGTCAGGCATCAGATATGATCTGCACTCAAACGGGGTGGCACTATTGAGCACATAGTCACTCAAACGAGATAAATGAGGGATGCGTGTAGTGACATTCAGCCCTCTCCTCGACCAAAAAGAACACCATCGGGAGAAATGCCGTCGGACGCCGTGCTACTCGCCGTGTCGCTCTCGGGGCTCACCGCCATCGTCGCCGCGATCCTGTTCTTCGCCGGCTTCTTCCGTGGGCGCGTACGTCGGTCTCGTTTTTTTTTTTTTTCTTGTCTGGTTGCTCGGAAGGGAACAGGAGGCAGCGTGGACTCACCCCGACAATGTGTGTGGTGGGTAATTCGTGGTGTCGTGTATTCAGCAAGTCGCCGACGCCGGCCAGAACGACACGGAGGAAGTGGTCAAGGCCGGGGGTCGGCGCGCGGCCGGCGGTGGGCTCGCGGCGCTGCGCAAGCGCAAGGAGAAGAAGACCAACGCACGCGACGCCGGCCAGGCGGACGCGCCCGTCGAGCCGGCCGCGCCGGCCCACGAGGACGACGCGCGCGACGCCGACGCCGAGCGCGATGCGGTCGAGCCGTGCGTGTGCTGGTTGTGGCTGGCGTATCCACGACTCGTAAGGTACTCACTCTGTTGTGGTGGTGGTGGTGGCCAGACGCGCGATGACCAAGAAGGAGCTTCAGAAGGAACTCAAGCGCCGCGAGCGCGAGGAGCTGCGACAGGTGGGTTTCCTCTGTCTCTCGCTCCCCTTTTATCTGTGGATTCGATTGGATTGGTAGACGGCTAAGCGCGGATGTGTGGTGGGTATGTAGTTCGACGAGCAGCGCCGCGAGGAGCTGCGCAAGAAGCAGGACGCCAAGGACGAGGCCTACCAGAAGAAGCGCGAGGAAGAGGCCCGCGCCGAGCAGGAGCGCGAAGAGGCCGAGCGCCGTGCGGCCGAGGAAAAGGCCAAGAAGGAGCAGGACGAGTTTGACCAGTGGAAGAGCATGTTCTCGGTCGAGGAACAAGGCGCCAAGGCCGACGCCGACAGTGAGGAGTCGCAGATGCTGCTCCAGCAATTTGTCGACTATATCAAGGTGCGTGGCGATCGCACTTGATGGGGTACTGTGGAGTGAGCTCATGGCAATCGGTTTCTGTAGTCTCGCAAGGTCGTGTTGCTTGAAGATCTGGGTGCGGCCTTCAATTTGCCGACGCAGGACGCGATCCAGCGCGTCGAGTCGCTTCAGCAGTCGAACCGCATCACGGGCATCATCGACGACCGCGGCAAGTTTATCTACATCACGGAAGATGAGATGGACCGCGTGGCCAAGTTCATCGAGCGCAAGGGCCGACTGGGGCTGGGCGAGCTCTCAAAAGAATGCAACAAGCTCATCCGCCTCGACGGCGAGAAGGACGCGAGCAGCGTCGCGGCCGTGGACTGGCTCGCCGAGGCCGAAGCCGAACAAACACAGGAGGTCTCTGCCAACGCCTGAGAACCGGGCTGCGTTGAAGCAACAAAAGTGAATCATCTAAACCAACACAAAAATGACGAAAAGGTGATTAAAAAGCTTTGGTCGTTGATACCTCTGTTTGCCGACGCCAGCAGTGAGGGGGGAAGAAAAAGTATACTGGTACATGGTCGTTTTTTTCCCTCTTCTTCCCCTATGCGTCAAAGTACCATTGCGCTGTCTTTCGGCGGTGGTTCGTCGACGGCTGCGTGCTGGCGAACTGCACGACGCGCTCTTTGTGTTTCTTCTCGGCGAGCTGCATGCGCTTGAGCTCGAGGTACTCGGTCTGCTTCTTCTGTTCTTCGGCGATCCGTCGTTCCTCCTGGAGCTTGAGCAGCTCCGACTGGTTGCGCTTGAGCTCGTTGCGCCGCTCTTCTTGTTCGCGCAGCTCCTTCTGGAGAGCCTCCTCCGTGTCGCGTTTGACCTGCTCCATGAACGCTAGGTCCTCCTGCTTCTGCATCACCTTGCGCTCGCGCTTGGCCTCCAATTGCTGCGTGCGCGACTCGATCACCTGGCGCAGCAGCTCCTGGCGCGCGGTTTCCTCGGCGGCATGCTGGGCGTCGCGCTTGGCCCACACCTGGTTTTCCATGTCGGCCCGGATCTGGTCGAGGTACGAAGTGTCCTCGGCCTCGACCTCCATCTGCTTCTTGAGCATGGCCTGGAACTCGAGCTGCTCCTGCTTGTGGCGTTCCTGGAGCTCGCGCTCTCGACGCTTGGCCTCGGCCTCTTGCGCGAGCGACTGCTCGAGCAAGACCCGATCGTACTCACGCTCACGGTCCGACTGCATGCGGCTGGCCTCGACCCGCTCCTGGTTGAACCGCTTGACGTCGAGTGCGCGTTGGATTTCATTCAGGCGGTGCTGTTCCTGGAGCTCGTCCTCGACCCGCTTGAGTCGCTCCCACTCGCTCAATAGCTCCTCGTCTTCTTTGCGCTTCTGCTCCTCGAGCTCGTGGCGTCTCTTTTTGACGAGATCGACCTGAAGATCCAAAATCTCTTTCACTTCGGCGTCACGCTTCGCAACCATCTCGCGGTCTCGACGGTCGCGCTCTTCTTTCTTGAGTCGATCTTCCTCCCAGAGCTGGGCCATGCGGATCTCGATCAGTTTCTGGGGATCCATACACACACGCCACCTAGTCAGCCACGGCACCATTCCCCCTCTTTGTCAACGATACCACTCGTCACCTCTTCTTCTTCGATGCGCTTACGCTCTTCGAGTTGGCTCTCACGGTCTTTGAGGACCATCTTCGTGAGTTTCCGCGAGTCCTCAACCCGCAAATCGTCGCAGGATTCCCTGTTATCAGTCCAGTAGGATCAGCAAGTGAATCGGCCACAGAGGGCGTGTGTCGTGTGAACCACATACCGGTACTGCTGGAGCCGCTTTTCCTCGACGATCGCCATGCGCTCGCGTTCGCGTCGGGCCTTGAGCTCAAGCGCGCGCTGAATCATACTGAAAGCCACAAACCATCCTTGACGTGAGACGCCAATACTACAGAGGAGAGACTTCCAGTATCCACGTACTTGGCCTTGCGGTCTTCTGGCGTCTCCATGTTCGCGAGACAAGCTTGCTTCCACTCTTCCATCTCACGATTGTAGAGCTCGGCCAACCTACTCGCGAGACATAAACCGAAATGTCAGCGTACGGCTCCACCGTAGGAAAGACCGACAGCTCTCGGACACAACAAACAACACACCGCAACCGCCGCGAGTGGAGCTGCGACTCGTGCTGGTTCTTGAGCGTCGTGACCTTGCGGTGGAGATGCGTCGAGTCGGCCTTGACGTCCAGCGTGTGCTCCCAATCGGCGCGCGCGTTCATTTTGGTCAGCCCCTTGACTGTCTCGCCAAACTGCGCGAGCGTGTCATCGCGCTGCCGACGCTTGAGCACGATGGCCTCACCGACACCGCGGCCCGTGCCCGTGCCCGCCGGCCGGCGCCCGAGGCTGTACTTGTCCATACGTCTGAAGGATTACCCTTCGTGTGTCTCTTGCAAAGCGCTGAGAGACCGCCCCCGGCCGGCGCGGGCTCGTTCCACGGGCGCTAAGAGCTGCATGAGTATTCCACCTATTTTTGAAGATGGCCCAGAAGAGAAACCATCCGTTGGATCATTGGCTTGAAAATCATCAACTAGCTAGTTGATTGGGCATAATATATCATATGGCTACATGATGAAGTTTTATCAAAACCAGGTGAACAATCTTCTCTATTTTCCATAAAAGGGTCAAGTCGAATCGAGGAGGTCCAAAGAGATCGAATCAAACCATTGTCGCGACGGCCGACGCGAATGGCCGGCGCGCCGCGCTCCACAGTCCGCACGTCGTCGAGCTGCTGGTGCCGCTGGATGCGCGCGTGCCGCGACACCCGCTATGCGGCCACGTCACGATCCATGCCGTGTCGATGGCGGGGGCGGCGACGGATGACCAGTTGCGACTAGCGTTCCCCTCGCTCAGTCGCCCGGGCGCCATGTTCACTGTCGACATTTGCTGTGTGTGTGACGATGCTACGCGCGGCGTGTGTCGCCAAGGCGAGCTGTTACGCCAAATGTTGTTGCTGAGCGAGATGCGCGTGTTGCGCATGACAGCCAAGTACGTCGTGGGGCCAGCACAGCGAGACGACGCCGATGACGACGAGGAGAAGGGGCAAGAGGATACCACGAGGATCGCGACGCTGCAGCTTTGCGTGGCGCTCCACGAGCGCGTTGTAGAGTCAGGCATGACATCGGAGCTCCACTCATTTGAGTTTGCACTCAGTCATTTGCAGGCTGGACTGATCGCATCGCGGAGTCGGCGCGACGGCTCGCGGTCCAAGGAAACGATCGCCACCGCGCGTACCAGCAGCTGCCACGTTCTTGGCTGTCAAACTCACAGCAAAGCACTAGCACGAAATCCGCGACGTCCTTTCCTAGTGCAAGATGTGTTCCAGCAGCTCATGACCCACGATACGATTACCGAGACACCCCAAGTAACTTCTCCTCCAAAGCGACGAAGGCGACGGCTCCACATCACCGATCTGCCGCGTGCGGTCCTTCGCGTGTGGCTGGACATGCTGTCACCACGGGACGTAACCGCAGTGAGCGGTGTGTGTGCGCTGTTCCTGGAGCTGACGTACGAGTTCGTGCCGGGCCTCAACTTGCAGCTCTTCAGCCATCAGAAGCGTGCGCTGCGTTGGCTTTTGCACCGCGAAGGCGCGAGCCGAGGACTCACAGTGATTCCCCATCCGTTCATGTTCCCTTCGCTATCACTGACACCCCATGATGGCAATGCAGACGAGGAAAATCACGGAATCGACCTCGTCGACGGGCACCTACTAGAGATGCAGAACGTCGCGCGCGCCTCTGACGTACGTGGCGGTCTCTTCTCCGATGAGCCAGGGCTGGGCAAGACCATCACCATGGCCGCATTGATCCTCCGCACCAAGGGCCAGCGATCCAATCTGCTTGATATCCGAGACGAGAGCCCCGCGGTGACACGCAAGACGCGCGTGTCCAAGCGACTCTCGACGCGAGGCCGGGAAGTCGAGACGGACAACCTGCTGAGCAGCGCGGCCACACTGATCATTGTGCCACGGATGCTTTTGGATCACTGGCGGTTCCAGATCGCGACCCATGTTGCGCCGAAGCGGCTCAAGGTGTTTATCGACGACCTCGACTGCAAGTTTGACTTACCCCCGCCCGAAACGCTGGCCGCGTACGACGTCGTAGTCACATCGTACGATCGACTCAGTGCACACTGGAAGTACCACAAGCCGAGATCCGCCTCGGAGCTCAATCGACCCGTGAAATACGGTTTTGAAGACGCGCCCGAGTTGTTTGTGGACGGATTCGTGAATCGCGGCACGTCGCCGCTATTGCGCGTCCACTGGGTGCGCATCGTCGTGGACGAAGGCCACATGCTGGGCGGCAAGCGCACCTTGAACCACATGTGTCTAGCTGAGCTGCTCCACGCGAGCAAGCGCTGGGTTATGACGGGCACGCCCACACCGACAATGTACAATGGCGACGACCTGCGCCACCTCCACGGGCTGCTGCGCTTTTTACGCGAGCGTCCGTACGGCGAGAGCGACGGGAAGGCGTGGACAAAGGCGATCGCGCGGCCGTTCGAAGCGAACGATATCCACGGGTATGTGCGCCTTCTGCACCTGCTCAAGCGCATCATGTTGCGCCACACCAAAGCGTCGATTCTCAAACAGATCCCGGCGCCGACACGCCACGTCGTGCTTGTCGACCCGACGCCGAGTGAGTACGCCGCCTACAATGGTATTCTCACGGGTATTCGCATCAATCTCGTCGCGAACCGCAGCGATCCGAGCGACCCGAGTGGCGGCAAGCTCAACCACAACAGCCTACTTCACGCCAAGAACCGTGGCCACGTTCGCAACGCCGTCAGGAATTTGCGCAACGCGACTTGCGGTGGCGGCAGCGTCCAGGTCGCGCTCCATGAGACCGACTATTTAGACACGCTGGCCATGCTCCGTGGGCGAGCTGTGGGCCTTGAACGCGTCAAAAAAGTCCAGACGTACCTTGAAAAATCGGTCGGCCGAGACTTCCGCTGCGTGTGTCCGATGTGTACGCGCACGTTCCACGCACTGATGCTGTTGCCGTGCGGCCACTTCGTGTGTGCCGACTGCACCGACGCGTGGTTCGATCGGCACGGTCTCTCATGTGGTGTGTGCCCGACGACTTTTGAGTGGACGGAATTCCAGGAGCTTCAGCCGGGCTACGAACTGATGATCAAAGAGGACACGTGGTACTACGACGGCAAAGAGCTCTTCACCACGCCACGCCGACGCAAAAAAGGTGTGCCCGGCCAGGAGCTCCCGAAGACCAAACGCGTGTTCATTCCAATCAACTTTGCAAAGTTCTCCGAGGTGAGCACGAGCAAGACGTATTACGTGACACGACGCATCGTTGGGCTGCTGGATGAGTTTGACGATGCCGAGGCGCAGCGTCGGCGAGGAAGGTGTGCCCATGGGGTTGACGACGCGTCTAGCTTATCCCGCCCGAAAGTACCCAAGATCATTGTGTTTTCCCAGATGCGAGACTCCATCTTCAAGCTCAAGATCACGCTTGGGCAACACGATATCCCGTCCGAGGATTTCCTAACGTACGCCTCGGCGGCGGACCGCACGGCGGCGCTCATTGCGTTCCGCAATGACCCGACCAGCAACGTCTTGCTGCTCTCGGACGCCGGTCGCATGGGCTCGATCTATCGTTTGTCACGCACGTTTTCTTCCTGGAAGAGCCGTTGGACGAGTCACTCGAAAACCAGGTCGTTGCGCGTGCGCATCGCATGGGCGCACAGCACTCGGTGGTCGTCAAGAAGCTACGGATGCGCGGGTCGTTGAAGGAGTTTATCCACTCAGCGCGACAAAACAAACGGCGAAACGGAAACCAAGAGGAAGACGATGACGGAGAAGACGACGAAGATGATAGGCAACGCAGCAAAGGATTTTACCGGGATCTCTTGTGCAACCTACGGCCCATCGACGTCGCGCACCAGGCCAAGTTTGGGTTCCTACGGTTCCAAGTCCACAACGAGGACGGCACTCTCGTGCACGCCGACACTGTGCGGCTCCCGAACCCGGGGAATCCGCCACCCGAGCCGGTGGTCACTGGCTTCATTGTGCGCCGACCCGTCGAACAGCCCACAAGCGAACGGAGCGATCCTGCGCCATCGGGTGAGAGCCACAGCGGACCACAGGAGGAGGCGGAGCCAGCAGTGGAGACCTCACCAATGGGTGGGAACCAGGCAGAAACAAGAGTCAACGACACTGTGCGCGTCAAGTCGGAGCCACACACGTGCGAAACAAACTCCAAATGTGGTGACCACGCGACTCGGACGCTCATCGATCTGACAAGCGACACCGATGATGACGATAGTGATGCGACTGTCGAGGTGGTGGAAATCGACGGCGGCCACAACTGTGACGATCATTCCGTGCACGACGACTCGGAGACCGATGACGAGTGGACCCCATGCTCAAGGAAGAGGCAGTGAGGAGTCAACGTGGTGGCATGTGACTGAGAAGACGGCATCGAGTACAGGAGCATTGTTGACTAGAAGGGGTTGTGGGACCAGGACCAGACTCACAATACTGCCTCGTGGTCGAGTCGATCCCTTCGGTGCTGGTGCGGTCGCGCTCGTGAAATCGACCGATCGAAGCCAGCGCCCCGTCCTGCTTCGTGGCGACGTACAGCGTCAGCTCCGAGACATGTCTCGAACTCCTAGTTGAATTCGGCCTTGACGCGCATACTGCTGATCCTTGATGTCGACGATGAAGGGGTCGTATCCACCCCACAGCGGAGCGCACACCAGCGACGTCATCTTACCACTGAGTCCCAGGAACGATGGCGATGTCGAATCGATACCTGGAGGGCCAATGCAGTGTCGATTTCCCAAAACACGCTAATTTATATGGACGAAAACCGGCAAGTTGAAGCAAGTGCACCTTGTTCTGAGAAGAATACTTGAACGACACACACTCATCTTTCAATTGGAGAGCCTTCGCGAAAGGAGAAATCCCCACGAAAACTCGACCGTCAAGACCGTACGTTTTCGATCCATCTTGTTCTCGTCAACTCCCATCAAAAAAAATGTTCCGGATCCAAGCCGATCATTTTCTCCCTTCGTGTTTCCGCCGTTTGCTTGGTCGCCATGAAGACGTTCGAGTTTATCGTTCTAGAGAACGGGTACGTGTCTGGCCTGGACCTTGAAGAGCACGAGACCATCGCGTCCTTGAAAGAACATATCCGCGCCGTGCTGCGCTACCCCTGCCCGTCGGAGGACCTCAGACTCTTTCTCGCCAAGCTCAAGCCCAGTGGTCATATCTCCATGGACGAGGTCCAGGCTATCGAGCGCGGCGACATACCCGTGGCCATCCAGGCCATCATTGAAGACGCGAGCGCCGAGCTCAGCGACCCGACGGGGACAGCGCGTTCGGTTTCCCAGATATCGAAGACTCTGACGACGGCGACGACGGCTGTGGAGAGGACATACACGTGCTGGTGGTGGTGCCGGAGAACGTGAAGCGCTGTTTGCAGCTGCGTCGCTACTGCGGGGATGTGTGTATGAGAGGACAAGTTGTGTTGTTTTATGTTGTGGTTGTGTGGCTCACGGGGGATGTTGTGGATGTGTCTGTTATTGGTTTGTGGTGACGTAGAGATACTATTGGGGCGAGGAGGAGTCGTGGCCGATTCTCCGGTCTGCGTGGCGCTGGCTCACGATGCCGCGTTTGGTGGCAAAGGCCAAGAAGGATACGTAGTCCATTCCGCGCTCACATTGTCGGTCTTCCAGCGCACATACTTTTTCGAAAGAGGAGTTTCAAAATATAAGAGCCACGCCGCACAACCTTCACAAGTTCTGGTTGAGGCGAGTGGATGTGCATCTCTGTGCGGCGGTTTGGTGAAGAGCGCACGCGGCTCCCAAAACCATGCCCTTTGCCCACCATCGATCCCATCCACACTACACGCATCTCCCACAAAGCACATCTTGAAGAAGAAAAAAAATTCCATTATATTCGAAATACAAAAGTCACACACGTCGCACCTCTCACGACGCCGCAGTGTCCAAAAACGTGAAGAAAGAGAACGAAGTCGTACACGTCACGCTTTACATGACGGCCGTGAGCGGCTCAAAGACCTTGGGCTTGTCGCTGTCGTCACCACTGTGGTTCGTGAGGTCGAGGTCCACGTGGACGCAGAACAGATCGTCGACGGACGCGTCGCTGTCGCCGGCCGTGAACTCAATCTCGTAGTCGCCCGCGGGCGCGATCTTGGGCAGGTTCACGTCAACCTTCAGGTCGGAAAACTTGCCGGCCGCTACGGGGCACGCAAACCCGTGGACGTCAATGTGGCCCAGGCCGAGCGGCAGCGGCACGTGCGTGTTGCCGCAGAGCTTTCCCTTGTGGCCAAACACGCGCTCGCCCGCGAGCTTGACGTCCAGCTGGAACGACGCATCGGCGAAGTTCTTCTTGACCGAGCCGCTGCCAAAGAACGACACGGGCTTGCCCTTCTTGGGCGCCGTGGGCGTGATCTCGAGGTCGTCAAAGACCACAAACGACTTGTTCTTGTCGCCGCACTGCGTGATCTTGGCAGACGAGCCAACCTTCACGTCGTCGAACGCCGACACGACCTTGGCGGCCGCGACGGTCGTCATCGTCGTGTTCTTGTGGATCACCGAAGCGAACGGGAAGCTCGGCACCATGGCGATACCGCACTGGCCGTGGGCCGAGCCGGCCTCCCGCGAGAGGCGAATGTAGCCATTCTCGCCCCACTTGTCGCCCCACGAGTTCTTTACTTTCCAAAACTTGGCGCCGTTTTCCTCGCCGTAGCCGACGGCCAGCACGCCGTGGTCGAGCTGCGTGCCGCACTTCTTGTCAAACACGCCCGACTTGTAAAACTGGAATTCCTTCTGGTCGGCCTCAATCGCGACCGACACGGGCTGCTGCGAGACCGCGGCCTTGAGCTGGGCCTCGTCGTTCGGGTCCACGTCCTGGAAGCCCGTGACTTTGACCGCAGCCTCGCACTTTTTGCACACGCCCTGCTTGGCCTTGTACTCGTAATCGCTCTCGAGACACAGGCCCTCGTGGCTCTCGATCCACGCAAACGCGTGGTCCATGAGCCCGCCGTTGCAGCCCATGTCGCCATTGTCGTCGCAGTCCACGAGCTCCTGCTCCGAGAGCGACACGAGCTTGCCGCTCGCGACGTAGGCCGCTCCTTCGACGGCGCCCGTGGTCGAAAAGGCCCAGCACGAGCCGCACATGCCCTGGTTCTTGACGGGCGTCACGCCGCCCTTGTCGACCCAGTCGAGCGCCGCGGGCGCCTGGACGCTCGTGAGCCGTCCGTTCCGGGGCTGCGCCGCGCGCTGCGCGAGGTACTGCGGCGAGAGCGTCAGCCCCGTGTGGCGCTGCTTAAACTCGTCAAACGTCAAGTGCGAGAACGCGTTGTGGCCGAGCGTGAACGAGTAGGCGTTCTGGGCGTTGTGGCGCGCGATAAACAGGTCGTTCGAGATGTACGTCTCGAGGCGGCGCGCGTACTCGAGCGCGTCGTTCGCAAACGAGTGGCCGTGGTCGGCCATCCAGGCCGTGAACTCGCGCTCGTACTCGGCGAGCGTCTTGGCCGCGGCGGGCGAGGCGGCGAGCGCCGAGAGGGTCACGAGCGCGGCGGTGGAGGACGAGAGGACGCGCATCGAGGAAGGAGGAAGCAGGAGGAGGAGGGAGGAGGGGCCTTGTGGGGTACGTGGAGGCTTTGGATCTGAACGCGTCCTGGACGTTGGATGTTCCCAGACACGGATCCAAAGAAACAGAGGAGAGGTGTGTTGGGTGGGAGAACAACACACAACCAGCAGAGAACAACGCAGTAGGGGGGGAGTTGAAGTTCCTGGATGTTAGAGCAGCAGCAACAGCGAGCGTGAGGGCTGGCGTGGAAGATCCGGTCGTTGTCAAGGGGGAATGTTGGTCCAAAGAGAAAACGGATCTGGAGGTTGAAGGGTGTTTACGGAGGTAAGAGGATGTTACGGAGCGAAAGGAGCGCTCGCGGGACTCATCAGGAAGTGACTAAGAAACGGTTTTCCATGGGCTTCTACCCAATCAGATCGCGTCAAAGAGGGAACGCAAGTTGCGTCTGGTTTTGCAACGACTGTGCTCTCCCTCAATACAAGTCCCTTTCCCATGCGAAAAGCGCTTTTTTCGCACTTCAACAGCGTTCTTCATGCTTCCAAAGAAAGCGCTTTTTACAAGTTCAACATGCTCCCACAACTGAACTGTGCGACTTTTTTTTTTTTTGTTCTCCTCGCAATCACGTGAAACGACAAGCAAACCCCCGCACAGTGGACCGGCGTCACTAAAGGGACTTACTTCAACGCCGCCACGCTCCCCTCCGCTTCTGCCTCCTCCGCGTGGGTCCCCCCACTCTGCAATCTCCCCTCCTCCCAGTGGACCATGATGGCGCTGCGCACGGACGCGTTGCCCCGGCGACGGCGACTGCACCGCGCGACGTCGCTCTCGCCGCGGCGCGTCGCGCGACCTCCTTCTCCTCCGTCTCCTCCATCTTCTCCTCCTCCTCCTCCTCCTCGGCTGCTGGACCGCGACGAACTGCGGTGCGCGATCTGCTTCGACCTGCTGAGCTTCCCCGTGACGCTCCCCTGCGGGTACGCGTGGGTCTGTAAATATGGTGGGGGGAGGGCGTCCCCCTCGACTGACGTGTCCCGTTGTGTAGGCACAACTTCGACCGCGGGTGTCTGCTCACGGCGTGGGCCCACGAGATCGAGTCGGCGACGCTGGACGCCCACGCGTGTCCGCTCTGTCGGCACCGCGCGCTGGCCGTGGACGGCGACGAGCTCCGCGTCAACCTGCTGCTCAAGAAGCTCATCATGGCGCAGTTCCCCGACGAGATCCACGCGCTCGAGCGCGACGCCACGAAACACAAAGCCACACCCATCGCGATGGTGCCACCGTCGCCCGTCGCGTCGCCGCCGTCCGAGCGCCGCACCGGCCCGTGGCGCACGGCCGCGTCGTTCTTGTCCGTGTGGCTCGCGTCCGTGACCGAGCCGCCGGGCTTTGTGCTGGCCGTGCTGCTGCTGCTGAGCCTGCTCGCGCTCGCCGTGACGCCGCAGCAAATGCTGACCAACGCCTCGACGCTGCCGACGCTGTTCGAGGCCCTGGACCACGCGCTCAACGCGTTCCTGCTGCTCGTGCGCGAGATCGCGGCGCGCGCCGACGCGCTCGACCTCGCGGCCTGGCGCGTGCTCCAGGCCGTCGCCGTCTTTCTCTGAGGTTTGGATTCGTCGTGTACACTAGTCTCGTGGGGGGAAAATATATATACCTATGTCCAGCTTTAGCGCCTAGTACCGGAGCGAGCAGAAGCACGCGACGCCGGCCTTGATCCAGTACTCCTGGTCGCAGAACAGGATCTGCGCGTTGGTCTCCGACACGAGCGAGTTGCGCCAGATCGTGCGCTTCCGGGCCGGGATCTCGATCCACATGACAAAGTTGGTCGAGTGGCCCGTGGTCGAGAGCGTGCCCGTCCGCGTGAGGATCTTGTACACGGGGCACCGGTAGATCCCCTCGTGGGGCGGCTCGCGGTGCGGCTGCGGCAGCAAGTGGATCACTGGCATCTTGGCAAACAGCTCGCGGGGCAGCGGGTCGTCGAGCGCCGCGGTCTCTTTGTTCCAGCGCGCGCCCTCGATGAAGAGCCCGTACGTGTAGCAGCCGTTCTCGGGCTTGGCCGTGAGCTCGTGGATTTCTTGCGGGAGCATGAGAAACTGGAACGACAGCGAGTCAATGGGCAGCTTGTAGCGGCGCGCGTGGTTCTGGATCGTGCCCGTCATAAAGCCCTGTGGGAAGAAGAAGCCCGAGATCCAGAACACGGCCGGGATGCCGTGCTCGATCCACTTGGCGATAAAGTCGAGCCGGTCGAGTAGATCCTTGACCCAGGGCGAGAGCGGCTTGAGCGACGGGTACGCCTTGCTCTCCCACACGGTCGGCACCTTTTGGTCGTACAGCGAGTTGCCCATGGCCTCGAGCTCGGCCGACATGACGACGAGGCCCTTGAGGCCTTTCTGGACGAGCTTGAGCGTCGAACTCATGACTGCTAGCAACTTGTTGAAGCGCTCGACTTCCTGCGCGAGCACTGTGTTCATGGACTCGGAGTAGGACACTGGGTACTTGGCCTGCACCTGCTCGAGGTCAAACGCGCCCGGGAGCTTGGCCTCGATGGCCTTGGCCGTGTCGGCGATGATGTCCTCGCGGGACTTGCCGGCGCCAGCGCTCACGCGCGGCTGGAGCGAGAGGATGATGTCAAAGGCCTCGTAGGTCTCGGACTGCGCGCACGTGATGTTGGCGTTTTCGTGCATGCCAAACACCTCGGGCTCTGGATTGATAGGCAGCGAGTTGATATAGTCGACGTAGCTCTGGTACGGGCGGTCGTTGTCGCCCGTGAACGAGTAGTAGACGCCGCTCTTGGAGAACTTGTAGCCTTCCTGGAGGATCGCGTCCTTGAAAAACGTCATCAGGATCACGTCCGACGTGCGCATGTCCTTGTCGTCGGTGATGCGGCCGCCATAGTTGATGGTCGACGTCATGACCTGGAGCACGTCAAACGGGATCTGGTCGTACGTGTCGAGAAACATCTCGAGCTGCGCCATCGAGATGTCCAAGTCCGTCTCGTTGAACTGGTACGGGATGTTCCAGCCGAGCGCTCCAAAGCGCTTGCGCTCGCACACGATCGCGTGGTAAAAGCACAGCCCGAAGAGCAACTTGCGGAACACTTGCGGCTTCTTGGTCACGCTCAGGCGGTTATCATTGAGCTTGTAGTAGGTGTTCTTGAGGTTGGCGCGCAGCCCTTTGGGCGCCTCTTTCGTCATCTTGACCCCATCCTGGAGAACCGCCGCGGGGAAGCGCGGTGTCGGCATGCTCGTGAGCCACAGGCGAAACTCGGCGTGGGTCTTGCTGGGGTCGAGCTCCTCGCAGATGCGCTCGAGCTCAGTCATCCAACTGAGCGCCAAGTGGCAGTTCTGGAGGAGCACCCATTCACCCTTGGTCGTACCGTTCTCGATCATGCGCGCGGCGATCACGCCCTGACCTTGACCCAGCGCGATCGATTTGAGCTTGCTGTCCATGCCCACGCTCACAGCGAACGTGTGGAGATCCTTTGCCGGGTCCGAACCCTGCGAGAGCACGAAAATGAGCGGCGTGGTCGGGCTCGAGTCCTCAAACGTGTTCTTCAGATCGAACGGCGGTGGCTCGATAAACTCGCGACCGAGCTTTTTGCTCACGAGGTTCTGGATACCCGGCATCATCTTGTCTGGCCGGAGAACGCGAAGGATGCACAGCCGCTGGAACGCATCCAGCGTCTTGTCGAGCACCCCCGGGATGGGCTGGTTTTCCGGCTCGGTCGAGTCAAAAATCTCGCGGAACTCGCTAACGTGGTTCTCAAACTCGCTCACGAGCAGCGAGAAATTCGGGAATGTCGAGAGAGCGCAGATCTCACTCCATGCGTACGATTCAAGCCAACTGGTGGCTGGATTGTCCGCTTGGATCGCGCCGCCACTCGCCATGCCGGAGATCAGGAAACGCCACTCGCCCGGGTCCACTTCGTTGTTGCCCTGCATGATCTTGATCGTGAGCAAGAACGAAAAGAGTAGCTTGTGCTTTTCAAACAGTGAGCGACAAATGTTCTTGTACACCGAGTACGTGAAGTAGTCGTTGAGGTTGGTCAGCCGCTGTTCGAGATCGGACGCTGGCTTGGCCGATTGGATGCCCCGCACAAAGAGACTCGTGAACCACGTGAGCGAGTACTGGTACATCGGGTCGACTAGCGACAGGTCGGCGATACAGAAGAACAGCAGCGCCGCGCGGAACGCCACGGGGCGGTACCCTTCGCTGCGCGCATCGATCTCCTTCTCGGTTTCCTCCGCCTCTTTCATCTTGGCCATCACGACCGCCGAGGTTTGCTTGGCGTTCGCGAGCGTCTCAATGAGGTTCGTATCATCCAAGATATTGCCTTCGGAGTGCGACAGCAAGTACAAGATCTGGTTCTCGATCTCGTACAGTTGGCGCTTGCCGTCGGCGTTCGAGATCACGAGCTCGTTCTTCTTGGCAGCGAGGTCAGGCATCTCCTTCAGCACTGTGACGCCAAGCAGCTGCTCTTCGAGGCCTTTCATCGTAATCGTAAAGTTGAGCAGGCTCACCTTGACACACACTTCGGGTGCGTAGTGTGGGTTCGCGAGCTTCGTGGTCATATAGAACCGGAACGAGTCGTTGTACGGGATGATGTTCTCGCCGAGACGGATCATATCCTGGCCGCTCTGCTTGAACTTTTGCTGAAGTAGCACGGGCTCGAGCGCCGCATCCAGCTCCTCGCCGACGTTTTCCAGCAGCACCCACTTGCCGAAGCGGATGCCGTTCTCCAAGTTTCTCAAGAAATTGCGGTCTGATTGTTTCACGACGTCCATGCCATTGTCGCAAAGGTTCTTGTCACGTCCAAGATTCTTGATGAAGCGGTTGGCCTGGCCCTGTGGGTCGATCAGTAGCGGCCAGCGGCGCGCGCGGGACATGATAATGCCGTTCTGGGTCGACACCGTGTCTGTCGGCAGTCCCGCAATCTGCCATGCACGCAGCTTGACCGGGTCCTGAAGCGTCTGGATGATGTCGCAGCCATGCGAGTGTGGGACCTTGAACTTGACGAGCGCTTCATGCCACGAGGACACGAGCGTCCCGCGGAACTCGGCTGTGAAGGCGCCAAGGTACGAGATCGTGCCGGCTGACACGAGCACGTCGCCCGTCAGATTGGCGTAATCCTGCTGGAGCTGGGCGACCGTCTCTTTCCAACGAGCTTCCTCTCCACCAAGCCCACCGATCAGCGTTTCGGCATTCTGGAGCTGCACTTGGCACTGGATCACCTTTGCGGCGAGCTCCTCTTTCTTTGCGACCGCCCCCTTGTACGATCGCTCGAGCTCCGCGAGGCGGTCACTCACTTGCTGCAAATTGTCTTGGGCGGCCTTGAGCACTGAAAGCGTGGCGTCCAATTCGGTCTGCGCCTCGGCGAGTGCGAGCTTCTTCGGTTCGACGGCTTTCGCAACAAAGTGATACGTGTACATGGCCCGCGACCACATGCAGATCGCTGTACAGGCCTTCGACGACTTCTCAATGATCTCCGGGGTGTAGTTTGGGTCTTCCATGTACGGTGCGACCTTCGAGATAATCGCGTCAGGAATATTATCCTTGTCGAAAGTGAGCAAGCTCTCCATGAACTTATTGGCGTTCGATAGCACGACTTTCTGAGCGACTTCCCAGTAATCATTCACCTTTTTCCCGGGGCGATCAGGATCGGCTTTTTGCACGGGTTTCTGGCCAAACAGGATGCAAACCACCTCCATGGTCAGCTTCACACCGGATGGCGGAGTTTTGAGCGCCTTCACTTCGTCAATGTCCGACTTCTTGAGGCGGTTGAGACACTCGAGCGCAGCGTCCAATGCTGGTAGCGCGGCATCCAAATCACGCTGCGCCGAGTCGGCGATCTCCTTGGTGGCGGAGGCCTTGACACTCGCCGCAGCTTCTTCCTTTTGGACCGTCGCCTTGGTTTCATCCGCCTCGGCGCTGTCCTTTGCGATCTGGACCATCATTTGCTCAACTTCGATTTGCGTGGCGGCCAACACGGGCTGTAACTCAACGAGTTCTGTCTGCATCGTCGCGACGATGGCTTTCGTTTCGGACAACTTGTCGACACCATTCTGGAGACGGCTCTTCATGGTGTTCACTTCATCTCGCTTGGACACGAGCACTGCTTTGAACGTGGAGAGCAGCTCCAAGTAGCTTGTCGGTGTCACGTAGAAGTATCTCCGCAGCGTGTTGTAAAAATCTTTGGACGCGTGCTCGACGCTCTGGTGGATTACTTTGAACGACTCGACCAGCGCGGGCAGCGCATCACCCAGGTTCAGATTGCCATCGCTCAAGATCGCAGTCGCGACAGAGTTCAATGCTTCGGCGGGCCACTCGCTAAACCAATCGATCGTTGAACAGTTTACGAGCGACGGGAACATTCGGAGTCGGTCTCGGAAGAGCGCGCCAATGGGGCTCATGCAAATCACCAAGTGAATGTTACGTCGCACGCGATTGATGTACTGCTGAAAGATGTTGGTCTTGGTCGGTGGGATCTGTTTCTTCTGACACTCGATTCGGCACGCCGTCATAATTTGGTCCATGTCTTCGGGGCCGTACAGGTTGGGCACATTACCCGAGTTGAGTACGCCGTTCAGGTCCTCCAGCATAGTCTCGTTCACGACCTGCACGTCCGAGAAGAGAAACACCACGGGAGTGTCTTTGACACCGGCAAGCAACAGACACTTTTTGACGTCATCCCGCCACTCGACCATGCCGTACCCTTTCACGATCTCCACCTGGAAGCACTTGTACCCGGCCATATACGTCGCGAGCTTTGTGAGACTCTGGCGACCACTTCCGCCAACACCAAGCAATAGAGCATTCCCCATGGGCTGTCGAATGATGCGCGAGATTCGGGACACGTGTTCCACGGCATCCATGAACAGCACGAGTGACATAGGCGTCTTGCTTTCGGCGTTATAATCGAGTAGGTATTCCTCGATGATGCCCAACACTTTATCGACTTCGACAACTTCTTCATACACACGTGGGTCCGCTCCAGGGACAAGGTAGTCGCCGTAGATTAGATACTCATTCTTCACGATTTTGTTGTAGTCGGTGCCAAAGAACTCGGCAATCGTCCGACGCATCAGTTGCAGGAACCAGTCGTGATCTTGCTGCGAGATCATCCGATCTTCAAACACGCGCTTGCACTCGTGGACCCAGAGCCGAATCAGTCCATCGGGATCGGGGATTTTCCGGCTGTCGCCCATGAGCACGCCCTGGAACACCTTGGCGAGATCGCGCAAGTTGAACGTGTAGTGGGACTTGGCCGGCGTCGGCAGCAGCTCTCGGCAGATGGTGCTGTACACTTTGATCGAGCCTGTCACCATGCTCTCACACAGGCGGGAGACCTCGCTCGCAAAGCCCGACAAGAAGTTGCTGAGAATCGTGTTGAAGATAATCTTTTTGCTGTCGTCACCAAGCTCGGCATATCCGATCACGTTGAAGTGGCGCACGAGACGCGGTGTGATGGGGTTCCGACCACCGCCGGGTGGTCCCATCGACGCCACGAACTGGATGTCGATGATGCTGCGGAACACGAGCAGCTTGCGATCGTACCAGCCACCCTGGTCAAACCACTGGCGGATCAGCTCGAGTGGCGGCTGCGCATAGTACTTCTCACGCTTGGGCATGTTGAGATCGTCGACATAGACCATGTACTTTTTACCCGCCGGTGGCCCGTACACACCCTTGCGACGCTTTTCCATCTTTGCGTCGAGCAAGTCTTGGGTTTGGTTCGCCGATGTCTGCGCTGAGAATGCGATGGGCACAGGGATCACGGTGTCGGCTGGCAGCGACATTAGATACTTTGTGATGTTGACCGTCTTGCCCGTGCCCGTGCCACCAACCATGAGCACGTGCTTGTTCGTGCGCATCAGATAGTCCAGTAAGAACGTGTTCCGTACAGAGTCCGCGGTCGGCACGACGATGTCAGCAAATGAAGTGTTGGGTGGTACTTTGTATGCTGCGATCGTGTCCATCCACAGCATCCACTTGTGGTCTTTCATCGAATAGCAATAATCGTACACAATGCCATGCGGTGGCATGAGGGGGTGGCAGTTGTGGGCAGCCATTTCTCCGCGCAGGTAGCTGTCAAACTTGAGACGTCCGGCGTCATTCGTGGTCGCCCCGACCGACCATACGAGCGCGAAAATGAATAGCGGCTCGACATCGTTCTTGAACTGGGCCGACGGTTGTTGAACTTCAACGCCTTCAGGTTTATCGCGGTACGGTTCCAAGTAGCAGTCAAGAATGCTCATCAAACTCTGGGCGAGGTTATTGTCCATCGTTGGAACGAGCTCCACCATGTAAGAGCGCATAAACGCAACTGACGCATACAAGTACACGTCGAAAAGCTTCAAAAAGATGTGGCCGTAGGGCATGAGCGATTTGGGCAGAGCCTCAAGCCACGAGTCGACCAGCGGTCCGAGCCCGAGCGTACTCGGCTCCATATACACCATGCCGGTTCGGCTTACTGTCGCTGGCGACGCCACCGAAAGATCTTCGACCTCAAACATCATCGTCATTTGGTTTGACATTTGGAGCATCTCGCCGCTATTGAGGCAGAGTTTCTTGTTATCGTCGAGCACGGTATTCATGTTTTCAATCCAAATGGCGTCAACCGGTCCATCGAAGATAATCCATTTGCGGTCGGGCTTCGTGCAGCTCGAAGCTGTTCGGTACAGTGTTGAGAGAATTCCGTCCTGCCACTCGTGAGTGTTGGGATCAAACTCGCCGTAGAGCTGTCCCATCGTGATCGACTTGGGGTTAAGCTGGTACTGGACGACCTTTTCGTACGCAAACCCGATCTCTCCACGGATCTTCAATTCTGATAGGGCATCGGCCAACACAGAAATATTGCACGACTTTCCACCACCTGTAGCACCAACGACCATTAGACCGTGGCGGACGACGATCGTCTCATATAGTTGGATGCACTTGGTCAAGAAATACGGTACTGGTTGGAGCCCTTGCTTGTGAGTCTTCAGCTTGATTACGCTGATCAACGCGCCATAGTCGAGGTTTGGCCGCTGCTTGCCAGGGAATAGATCGCTGATGATACCATTGAACAGAGGGATATCGTGAGCCAGGAACTTCGGCAAGTTGACGTCTTGAAGCGCTCGCAGCAAGAGCACATCCTCGTCCATGTCAGGGTCATCTCGCTTGAGGTTTCCAGCAGCGGTGATCACAGTCTTGACAGCGCGCATGCCGTAATCGTAGTGGAACTGAGACGACAGTTGTTCTGAGCACAACTTGAAGGTGGTCACCATCTTTGCACCGAGCGCTCGCGCATCCGCGAAGCCGTACGCAAAGAACATGATCTCACCGATCAAGGCGTAGTCCGGCACCATCATCGCGACCGGTCGAAACAGCGCGGCAAGCGAGTCCGGCAGCTCGCTACGTCCGGCGTAACCAGGGTTCATGGTGATAAATACACCGAACTGATCGCTGAGCTTGATGTCGGACCCTTCAAACACGATACGCTGGTCACCACGACGAATACCGAGCTGCAGCGTGATCACTTGCTGCCCAACGACCGACAGCACTTCGATGTCGATGCGGTTGAATTCGTCGAAGCATGCCCACGCACCACAAGATGCAAGCCCCTTGAAGAACTTACCCATGGCGATATAGTCGAGACCATCGGAGCAATTGAACACAACGCACTGCTTCGCTAGCGCCTTCGCCAAATCTTTGGTTGTCTCGGTCTTGCCCGTACCAGCGGGCCCCGCGGGGGCCCCACCTAGAATCATTTGCAATGCGCCCATGAGCGTTAAATAGCATTTGTCTGTGAGCGGCGTGATCACCAGTCGGAACGAGTTTCCCAGGTACTCATAGCCGTAGGGACGACGAGACGTGACGGCTTGGACCCACAAGTCTTTGTCCCAGTAATACTTGAGCTGCGAGCTCCATAGGAAGTCGCCCTTGGATTCCACATTGTTATCCACAAGCTTGCGTGTGACATCCCGGGCGTGGACGTCAATGACGGTCAACGCTCCGCATGTGATTCGCGCCATTTTGTCCAGGTTTCCACGCACAAGCTTGACCATGTCAGCCAATTGTCCGAGCTGCCGAGTCATCATGTTCTTCACACCCTCTCGCCCATCTCTGTCCATCGCCTCTTCCATCTCACGCGTCCAGTGCATTTGGCTGCCGTTCAGCACACACATGCCGGGCCACTTTTGAATCCACAACGACCGATCGATCCGCGTGTAGTCAACAATCGCGCGTTCCATCGCATCGCGCACCGACACTTTCATCATACCCTCCACCTCTGACATCCAGTGCTCGACGTTTTTGCTCTTCGGATCGATCTGCGTCACAAACTGCACCGTCTCGCCCTCGGCGGATATCATCGCGCTGATGTTCAAGTCGTCCTCGAACGTTACCGCGACGATTCCCTCAAAGCACTTCTTTAAGTGCGGCTGAACCAACTTCACGTCCTTTGACTCCGACAAAATCGACAGCAACTCGTCGTTCGACAAGAAGTAAAAACGAGCAAATGATGACCGCTTTACCTCCAAGTAGTCACTCAGACCTTTCTGGACGAGTTCAAGAAAAATGTTCGACTCCTTGAACTTCTCCAGTAGCTTGGGGTTTTTGCAAAACTCGATCGCCTTTGGTTTTGCCTTGGCAGCGGCCAGTGTTTGTCGCCAGTTTTTATCGACTGACGCGAAGCGTTTACCCTCGGCTGGGAGCTGTTTATTGATGTCCGGGGACTCGAAAATGGGCTGAAGATATAACCAGTTTCGCTGGACGGCGAGCCATTCTTCCAGCACTTCCGACACGAGCTGCAGTGTGGTGTTCCAATCCGTGATTTCTTCCTCAAACGGTCCTTTAAACGAGGAAAACATCATCGCCTGCGTCATAGTCACGTGCTCATCCAGAACGACCTGGATCTCGTCGACGCCTTTAATTACGTATGTACCCGTCTCGCGATACGAGATGATCTGAAGATCAATTTTCTCCCACGCACTCTTCATGTTGGTCAGCGCTTGCTCCACTTGATATTCTTTGCCTGCAGCTTCTGCGATCTTGACGATGTCGTCGATGCGGTCCAGCAAGTTCAGCTGGAAGACGTTGGTCAGGGTGAAGCTCTCATCGATCTCCAGGTCAAAGCCAATGCTTTTGCTGAGCTCGGCCCAGTGCCGCTGACGCATTCCTGGATTGCGTAAGGCCACGATTAACGGCACGAAAGGCTTGAAGACGTTGATTTGCTCTTTGACTGTCTCCGCGATCTTAGTACACGCGTCGTTTCCACTGTTGCTGAAGAACTTGTAAGCCTTCTGGATGGACGTACTATAAGTTTCGACTGCCTTCTCCACGTCCTCAGCCACAATGTCCATGAAGCTGCCCTGAATCCAGTTTTTTCGACACTGGATCCAGTTGTAGGATGTTGACCACAGCATATTGTACGGCTCGAAGTTCTTCTTTGCAAGAGCGAGGGAGTCGTAAGACGTAACCTCCTTGCCAAACAACGTTTCACGGCTGTTGAAGAGCATCGCATCTTGCTGAGCCTGTTCAAGCTTTTTCTGGACGGTCATGGCATGGTGGGCAACGTCGTCAACAAACGCGAGGTTATCGTACCGAGAGAATGTTTCAATCTCCTCTAACAGGCTCGCGAGCGTCTTTTCGAACCGTTCTTGCTCCGACTCCATCTGCTTAGCAAACTTGCCCTTGCGCTCCTCTAGCACTGACTTGAATCGCGACGTCTGGGCCATAATCTTGGTCGGCCAGCCTTGCACGTTCCACGTCAGGCGCAAATGCTCGTCACTCACATAGTGGTGGAACTCATCGATCAGCGCGTTATCTTTCATCATTTGGTTTATCTCATCCTGCAGTGGCTGGAGCAGGATCGGCAAACCGTTTATATACTCTTGCAATGCTGTGAGCCCCTCGATATCTTTCGGCGTCGCATTCAAATTCTGGTTGATTTCTTCAAACTTGGCCATGAGGCGAGACGCAACTAGGAAGCAGTACCCTGCCTGAGCTTCTAGTAGCTTCGTGAAGCAGTCACGATGTTTCTTCGCCAGAGAGAATCGAATGTTCGTGAGGTCGACGAGAAAGAGGCCCAAATTCACGGCTCGGGAAGGAATGGTTTCCAGGATCTTGGCTTCTTGGTCGCGATGGTGCACGAGCAAGCGCTTGAGTTCATTCAACTCAACCGGCGGCACAAGCGGCGGAAGCTCGGCCTCACCAGTCGACCCGTCTTCGTTCGTGCGCGGTGTGCTTGATGCCGCATCTGGTTGAACTTTGATGATGGCCTTCAAGTGTTCTTCAACGTTGAGGTTTAAGAGAGGTATGTACTGGTCGAACTGCGCGTGGTACTGCTGGAGGGGACGAATCGCACGCTCCATCGTGTCGCCCACGCGCTCTTGTTGGGCCGAAACGAACTCAACGTTGCTTTCGATGCAAGAGATACAATCCTGATTCGGCCAAAATATTCGATCCATCACGAGCCGCTCAACTAGCTCGAGGGTCTTGAGCCGATTCAACGCCGCGTCAAATTGGGACACGACCGCGTCTTTGAAATCTTTCGGGCTTGTGATGTACTCAAATCGATAGCCTTCTTCGAGCGCAATCGGTTCAAGAGGACACTGAGCCTGCTTGTCTTGAGCATGCGCGACATGCCATTCGCGAATATCCAAATCTCGCTTCTCCACTGCAGCCTGGTTCAACGGACGTTTCTCCGTTGAAAGTATCATTTCCAGTCGAAACAAAGGTTGATGCACTGCCACGGGGGCGTCTTCTCCAGCCTCAGGTGTCGCTTGAAGGATTCGAAACGGGGCGACCCGAATATCGCTTGGGGATGCCACGATGACATCGTAGCCAGCCATGTCTTCAATTAGCCGTGTGTAATCAACGAAATTCTGTCGTATCAAGTGGCGCAAAGAGTCTTCGATCATGTAGTTCACCCGCTGCAAGATACCATGAAGGGGGGTTTCAAGGTATCGCAACCGATTGGACTCGGCGAAGTTATAGCCCGGGTGCTGCGCCAAGCCGACATGGAACTGGATGCGCTTTGCAGCCAGCCTGGTCCAGTGATCACGCATAAATCGCAAGGCGGCGTGACTCATTTGGCCATGGAGAGACGTGAACTCTTGTAACGTAATGCTGCGAGGAACGGGATGGGCATCCCCGAAATTGATTTCTGTCGGTTGATGGTCAAGCAGGAACTTTTGGGTCTCGACATCGACACAACTTTTGCGGACATCCAGCAACGCGCTGACTGCGAAGTTGAGGTTGATGAACTTTTCGTTCGCAATGTTGAGGAAGCGCTTGTTGAAGTCGTAGGCAGGGACATCGACAACGCCACACTGCGGTGGAGCTCGAGCGAGTGGCTTCTCTGGCACCTGCAATTCCGGATACTCGATAGTCAGGTCGTGTACGTTTGTCTCGAATATCAGTTTGTTCATGACACGCATGTAGTCGTTGTAGACCTCCTCCAAAAGCAGCGACTTCTCTGCGTCGGCCGGGATCGTCGGAGTTGATAAAGCTAGATTCAGGATGTTGCTGATCGTGTTTTCGTCAAGTTGCACGTCAGTAGTGATCGGCATGCTTTCAACGTATAGTTCTTGACGAAGAAGCGCTTCCGCTTGTCGACGTCGGCGATCTGCTTCTTGCAGCTTTTTCGCATAGTCTTGGCGATTTTCCGATTCTAAGCACAGGAGACCGCGATGAACCATTGGCGAACCAACGCGCTTCCCAGCTGACCAAGAAACGATAAAGCGGTCGAGGGTGTCATCATAGGCGGTGACCATACAGCCCGACCAGTGTCCAGTAACACCAGTTTCTTCGTTGACAGGGAGTGCGACTGCCTTTTGTGGGGACTTCTTCAGCAACTGCCTCAGCTCAGCTGCTGACGCGAGGAAGTCCACGTCCATGAAGCACCACACAGGGATGAAGGGCTTCGTCAAACTTGCTTCTGACGTCGAACCATTTATTGTATCACTGGACGCGATTCCTGTGTGGCTGTACTGTTCACGAGGAGCGACGCTTTCGAGCCAGGCTGCGACTGTTGTACCTGAGCTCCCACCGGAATTGTGCAGCTTCTTCAGGTTCCCATTCGGGTTGTCAATCTGATTTGGTCCATGGCCGTTCGGCAACGCGCTGATGCGGGTGGGGGATGGAGGCGATTTTGCATTTGGTTTTGACGAACCTGCTGGGCCGGGGAGAGAAGCGCTCTTGAGCTGAAAGCTTGATACAAGTTTTGTCGGGTCAAGGGATGAGGAATTGGCAGTAGCTGCTACTGATGCGGTTGACGAGTGCGGCTTGGCGTGTTCGAAGACTCCAGTGTCTGGATCATATCGATCGAGCTCGCTCTTCAAGAAGTCGAGCGACGCACTCGAAGCTGAAGACCGGGCATTTACCTACATCCCGCACCACGTCAGAGTTACAAACGAAGTAGCAGTGATTACATTTGCTTACACGTTTTGTTGGTCGCTTGCTCATTCGGCTTGGCAAGTTCACGCACACCAGAGGGCGCCAATTGGTCTCCTGTTTCCCCCCGAGCGAGAGCAATCGAGGAGCAACGAGGCAATCACTTGATCCGATGTGGCTGTGGATGTGTCTCTTCGCGTCGAACGAATTTTGCGCCGTTTCGCGACCTTTGGTTGGTAGGCCATCATTTTTCGATCAAGTTGGTGCTCACCCATTTTGAGGTGTATTTTTTGCGATTCAGTCCAAAATGCTCGAAATTATGAAGTACCTCGTTCAACTCGCCACACAATTGACCTACATTTGGGATTCCATGTCGTCCCCCACTTTCTTCGATGACTGATGGCTTGCATGTAGAGCCTCCAGTTGTCCAATAAGAGCTCCTTTCTTGAATTGTGCAGCGTGGTTAATGGCCTGCGCGATGTATGTCTGAACCACGACATCACCACCCTTCATCGACCCCAACGCGCTCATGATGAACTCCTCCTCCTGTGAACATGACGACATCAGTGGCTCAGATCCTACCACGTCTTCAGTGCAACAAGTAAACACACCTGCTTGGTGATAGATCTCGCCTTGATCAGACGAAGAATGTTGCTCCAAGCCTCCCAATTCTCAGCGAGAACACCGTAGACAGTATGTGCGAAGCTCTTCTCGTTGTCTTCGTCACCTGCATCTCGATCTCGCAGCGGAACTCCAAGAAGTTGCGCTGTCTCCGCCGTAACAGAGTAGTTCGAGCCTATGGACGTATCAGACATGACGGAATCGCCACCCTCGCTGTGAACTGGCGAGGATGTTACAGACGAGCCGCTCGAAACTGACGTAGGCGAGCGTGATGGCGATCCCGGTGAAGATGAGAAAGATGGCGAGCTTGGCGCACGATGGCTTCGCTTGGCTTGCTTCTTGTCACGCTTCAGCTGAGAGGATCGTTTTCTTGTGCGCTGCCGTTTCGGAGATTGCCCACCAAGTGCTGCAGCTTCATCTGCCGCTTCTCCCTGATAAACATTGCTGACTTGTTGCTATACACATTGCAGACCGTGTTATACACCAAGAAGACTCCACAGTGTGCATCCAACGCGTACCTTAGATGTGCTCTTCTTGTACGGGTTGCCGAGGTTGAAACACAACTGGCGACGCCTTAGCCCGGCGGGGGTATCCTCATCCGGTTCAGGATCTCCAAGTGGGTTGCGGAGTGCTTCCTTCTTGACCAACCGCGACTCATAGTCACTCATGGAGTCAATGGGATGCTGATGTTTGTCATCTTCCTCGATGGCTCGAATGCTTGGGCGAAGCTTCAAATCCACTTCATTCTTGAAAGGGCGAGACGGCTCAATTACAGATGCACGTGGGAGAGACATAACTGGTAGTTTCATGGGCTTGCCGAAAAGATTTCGTGCCGATCTTTGGTGTGTTTGCAGCAACGATTGGAGCGACATACCGCCGACAGCGTCAGCCAAAGTGTCAGACTGGGACCATTCTTTGCTTATCACGTTGGAATCAGAACCAGGGAGGGTGCGCACGACAGCTTGTACATCCACACGATTTGCGCGCGAGTTGATTTTGTTGTTGTTCTCATTTTCGACCCCGGATTGTTCACGAAGTCGATTCAGGTACGTTGCAATTTGATAACTGCGTCCAGAGTCGTGCACATCTGGAACTAGATCATGAAGGTTGTACTTGCGGAGGGCCTTCTTGAGAGGTTGGTAGTAGTAAATCGGTATCGCTCCAACATACGCCGAAAACGACTCCCGCCACGATGATGGCATAGCCTTCGCCTGAAAAATCCAAGCCCCCGTAGGCGCATTGATGCTCTGCCCACTTGCCTGATACACCCGGGCAGCCTCGACAAGAAGGTTGAACAGCATTGGGAAGTTGTACGGCAGTAGCACAAGAATCGCGCTCGATCCTGTTGTGGATGATCCAGCACGCAAGAACCCAATCGGATCACCTGTGCCCGACAAAAAGTTAGTAAAACAGTACAGTAAAGTGGGCGTTCGGCATGCAATCCGTTACCTAGTCGACCATCACCACGGCTATTATGCACATACACAGGCCATCGTTGGCCTCGTGGCGGCGAGGGAGATAGAACAGTGTCGAGCACATAGCTGTCGGCTGGAAACTTGAGCGTGTCGAGCAGCATGTGGTTTGTTGCAGCTTCGATAGCGCCTTCCACATTTCGACGGTACACGAGCGTCGGATGCGCTTCTCGAGGGGGTAATGATGCCGTGTTGCGATCCAGCCAGAACGATTCAGCGATCGGCCACGAGTACTCCTTGCCGCTTGGGATTGGAATAATGGTGTTTCGCACGGTCGGGAGCTCCACGTCTGCCTCGTTTGCTTCGCAACGGAACTTGACCACGGCGCCAGCTTTGAGTTTCGAAATGATTTGATCAATACTACAGAACACACACGCGGTCCATCATCGTGAGTACATGAGTGGCACTGCATCGAGCGCAAATAGGGGGTCATACCTTTGTTCGACGGCTGGCTTGGAGGTGGGCATGTACAACATGCCGCCCGTGGCTTCACTGAGCGCCAGCAGATCCGTGGGCACGGCCGGCTGCGCGCGCACGGCGCTTGTCGTGGCCGGCAGCTTGAGCGCGACCGTGAAGAGCCGCTGATCCCATCGGTACGGTTCGAGCGTGAGGTCCGCGCCCACGAGGCTCGAGGGCGGGATCGTCAGCGTGTCTTGCGGCATGCCGTCGAGCGTTGAGAGCGTCGTCGCGTCCGTGAGCACCACGCACACGGCCACGTTCGTGTTCCAGGGCGTCCGTCCGAGCGCGTACGAGTCCCAGTTGAGCGGCAGGCGGACTTGGTTCATGAGCTCGAGCGCCTGCTTGACCGACGCGCCGAGGTCGCTCAGGTCCGTGGCGCGGAGGTTCTTGAGCTCGGCCAGGAACGCGTCTTTGTTGGTCGCGTGGTCCCAGCCGACGCGCACGCGGCCGTTCCAGGGCGGCACGCTGTCGTGGGCGCTCCGCGCGGCCGCGAGCGCCGCTTTGGCCTGCGCGTTGGCCGCGGCGTTGTCGGCGCCACAGGCCACGAGCATAAAGTAGTGTTGTTGGTGGTACCGGCGGCTCGGGTCGCGCACGCGCTTGACGAAGCGCTCGACCGCGGACTTGGCGTAGTCCAGCAGCGTCATGCCGCTGCTGGTCGTCTGGTTCATCGACGCGCTCGTGTCGATCACGAACGTCACCAGCATCGTGGCCGTGGCTTTCCCTTTGGTGGCGTTTTTCCCCCTCTGACAAAACATGAAGATGAACGAGGTGGACATCCGTACAGCAATTCTCCTTTAAAGTACGAAACACAATAGTGACGTTTACACCGTTTCAGTGACATATAGAGCGTGAAGCGGCGCTGCGGGCCGAAAGATATTGGCGATGGACGACGAGACCACGGAGCAGCGCATGGAGGCGAGGCTGCGCGCGCTTGTGCGCGCGTGGGGGCTCTCGCGGTTCAGCGAGGAGATGGCGTGGCGATGGCTGGCCAAGTGCCTCGGCGCTGGAGCGGAGCGAGCCGACGACGAGTGTGCGCGCGTCCGCAAGTGGGTGCTCCAGCAGCTCAACCACCACCACCACGCGCCAGGCATGTCCCACTGGCAGCGCGGCTGCCCCGAGATCGTGCCAGCGCTACGGAGCTGTGCCGTGTGGGACTACGCGGCGTTCCCGTGGATCTCGACACTGGAGAGCGCGTTCCCGGCCATCAAAGCCGAGTTGCTTGCGCTGCGAGGCAAGCCGGGCTTCCAACCGTACCGCGCCCCGACATGGGCGAGTGACCTCACCGTAAGAAGCCAAGCGCCAGGTGGGGGCAGCTGTGATTGGGTTCATCGGTTTACGTTGTGGTGGCATGGTGTAGGCCAAGGACGGGCTCGGTAGTGTAGGCCACGACGCAGGCGACTGGAACGTGTTTTACCTGTATCTCCACAACATGGACTTTGACGCGAACCGCGCATTGTGCCCAACGACTGCATCGGTCATCGAGTCTATCGCGGACCACTATGACCACGCGTTCTTCTCGGCACTCGCGCCGTCGACCCACGTCAATAAACACCACGGACCCACCAATAAAAAGCTCCGGTGCCACTTGCCTCTCGTCGTGCCCGACGGGCAGTGCCGGCTCCGCGTGGGCGACGAGACAGTCCATATCGAGGAAGGCAAGTGCTTTGTCTTTGACGACTCGTTCGAGCACGAGGCCTGGAACGAGGACCCGAAACACGCGCGTATCGTGCTTATCGTGGACGTATGGCACCCGGATCTAAGCCCCGCGGAGAAAAAGTTTCTAGCGTTCCTTCGCAACAGCCAGTTGCGCGCCGGCAAGAGGCTCGCGCAGGAGGACCCCAAGGACAACTTCTTTGCGATCATCGAAGAGGCCAACCAGGCCAACATGTCGGTGGAGGAAGCGATTTGGAATTAATGCATACGTCACATTTCAGAATTCTAGAGCTTGCGGCGCTTGGACGTGCGCTCGACGACCGCGGCGGCGGGGATGACGTCAGCGTGGCGGCCCTTCCAGAGCATAAAGTCCTTGGAGTCGTGGGCGCCCGCCTGGAAGAGCCGTTTCTCTTCCTCTGTGAGCTTGCGCGTGAACTCGGTTGTGTCTTCGTTCATCGAGTTCATCGAGTTGTTGAGAATCTCGCGGAACCGGTCGCCGCCGAACGCGAGCCGCAGGATCTCGTCGATGTCTTTGACCTGCGGCTCCTCGACGAGCGCCACGATGTGGCGCGCGACTTCGTACACGTACGGCGAGAACTCGCGCAAATTGACGGCCGCCGGCCCGGCCTTCATGACCCGCCGGAAGCGCGGCGTGAGGAACGGCGGCACGTCGATGGCCACGTCGCCGCGCAGCGCGAGCGGCTCGGCCAGCCACAGCGGAAGCTCCACGACGGCGCCGCTCTTGAGGTCTTCGCCCACGCAGCTCGGGTCCAGGAACGCGCAGTCCACGGCATCCGTGAGGAACGTGCACTTGACGCGCTCGTCGCCCGCGAGCAGGTCGTTCAGGTCGAAGAAGTTGCCGGCATTCATGGTAGCCCCAGTGGCGGTCACGTGAGTGTGAGATTCCAAGAGAGCGTGAATGGCGCGAAGTATGCTATGATAGAGGCGAAAAATCGTATAATGGAGGGATCATAGTACCTCCCACGTCCATAACAGCAGGCACGGATCAAAATGGACCGTTGGGTTCCGCGCAGAACAAGCTCGCCGGTTCTCGAAGCGTCTGCATGAAGCGAAGAAGCCACACAACCGCTTCTTGGTCGAAGGGACGGCTCGTTCGCGTTTTCGTTGGAGTCGGAAGTTTTACCGAGTCCATGGCTTCGGTTCCATGGCTGGAACAAAATGTGAAAAAAGAAAAGAAATGTGGGCGTCACGCAGCACATGCTGAACGCTCGGGAGAGCGCCAACTTCGATGTCTCGCGTCTGGTCGGGTGGACTGAGACATGTCACTCTTGTCAAAGTCCATAAACGCAGGGAGTGCAACTACAGTCGCTGACACCATCCATGGTGTCACAACGCCCGGCGCACGTCCGTAATCACGGGGAGTGAAGTTAAAACCAGCCCGTGCCGCACCTAACTGCACGGTTTTCAGAACACGAACGCTACCGACATCTTTGTTTTTGTATGTTTGGTTTCCTTTCGCAGCTGGCAGTAAATCCACTTTTTGTCTGCTCTAAAACAACGTCCAGGATTTCCGATGTGTGGGCAACATGGCGACGGGGCAGTGCAACGCCACTGTGGTCGGAGCTTCCCCCCTCCCATTATTCTTCCTCCTCCCAGTCCAGCCTCCCCAGGGGAAATGAACGAGGGCGGCTGTGCCGCCGCGGCGCCTCCGCCGCGTCCCGGCACGCGACGGCGGCGCGATCTGGGCGACACGCTGCTCGCGATCGCGCAGATCCTTCCGGCGGCTTCGGCGACCAAGACGGCGCCCACCGATGACGGTGGCCACGCCATGGTGTTCGTGGCCATGGGCTGCGTGGTCGCGTGCGAGTGCGCGTTCGCGCTCGAGCTGCCGGCGCGGCTCGCGCAGCTCGTCGGCGGCGTGCTGCTCGCGGCCAGCGCCGGCACGCTCTACTTGTTGGTGTGCTGCCTGCTGCGGTCCCACCGCGCGACGACGCTGCTCGGCGAGCTGCTGCTCGAGCGCTCGAACCCGCTCGCGTGGCGCCGCGACAAGCTGCGGTTCTTTCTCGAAGTCAGCTCGTGGATGGCGTCCGTGTGGTACTCGTACACGACGTTTCACAGCGGACTGCTCTCGGTGTGCGGCGGCGCCGTCACGGCCATGGGGCTCGCCGTGTGTAGCGACGTCACGGCCGCGTACCTGCGCGTGCTCGAGCAGCGGCTCCACGAGCGCGCGACGCAGCGCACGCGAGAGAGCGTCGCGTGGCTCAAGGTCGGGCTCTCGTACGTATGCGTCGGGTACGTGCTCACGGGCAGCTGGCGCAACCTCACCGGATTCCTCGGCTACGATGACCAAGACAGCGCATCCGAAGACGGCGACGCCAGCGTCGTGGATGGGCAGCAAAAGTCAATTGAAGACCTCGTGATCGCGTACTTGCTCATCACCCTCGTCGGCGTGTCCCTGATTGTTGCGAGCGAGCTGTTGCTACTGTACGGGCCGACGCGGAACGCCGGTATCGTTCTCCAGTCTCGTATTGTCGATGCCCGCCATAATTGGGAATACCAAACCGGGCGCTCGCTCGTGGAGGCGACTGCAGTGTTTAGCTCGACAGTGCTAGGCTACCAAGCGACCAATGACATGATTCTCGCGCTCCAGATTGGCACACTTACCGGAGTTGTATTGATTCTCGCCGGTGAGACCATCTCGAGCAATGTGTTGCTCTTCTCGAGACGCCAGAATGAGTTGCCGGCCGACCATTGGGTCAAGTTGGTGCCCATGGGCGTGATGATGATCTACTTTGCGTACCAAGTCACAACCGCAGCGATCGCACTCATCGTTTTACCGTCCTACTTTGGCCTCCTACTCGTGTGGTTCATCAGTCTGTGTGCAGTGCTGCTCACGATCACCGCACTCTACGATACGTCAATCGTCATCACGAAACTAACCTCGCTCGGTCGATGCTACGGCGCGCGTGTGTGTATCGCTATCGTTACCTTGGTTGCGTGGCGTGTACTCGAAGGTGGTCCACCAGCAATTGCGTTTTCCACATACTTATCGTGGTTCTGCAGCAGCCTGTCGAGAGAGTGCTGGGATGAAATTGAAGCGAAGGAGAACAAGAAATCCGCACAAGCTGCCGCCGCAGCGTCAGTTTCAGCTTGTTCAACGCTCTCGGATTCGGACTCGTCGCCATCTCTAGTGATCCACACTGTCTCCAGTGAGGACATATCAATGCCGTCGACGACTGTGATGGGATATATTCGCGTCAACTATCCTTACCTGTACAAGCGACTAAAGTGGACGTTCATCTCAATCGTGTTGGTGACCATTGTTGACGTCCACTCAACGGTTTTTCTACTGCTCAAGAATCGTGACCATCAGATCTCTCTGTCACAGTTCTCCGCTGCAAACGTTGTTGTGTCGACGAGCGTTGGCTATCTCATCAGCTCGATCAGCCACGAGCTGCGACCGGAAGTACTCGCGCAAACTGGATTGAAGCATTTCAAGAACAAGTGGCAGTTGTTCCCGTTGCAGGCTGTCATTGAAATGGCTGTGTTTATTGGTGTGTTCATCGGCACTTTGGCGGCAACCTCGACTGTTTTCAGCTCGTTGACACTTGCATCGCTGTCCGGGATTGTGATTTCAGTCGGTGGCCAGTGGCTTCGTTCGCGATTCAACGTCGCCGTGGGAGACCGAGCGCGTGTGCAGCTCACCGCGACATGTGCGATGGTCTTCTATGTGTTTCTCATCGGCTGGGTGTCCTTTTTGTGCCTCTTCTCGATCTACCACTACATTGACAGCATTGAGGCGGCGTTTTGTCTGGCATCGCTTGCTGGCGTTCTCTTCTTGGCATCCAGTGAGCTCTTTCTGCTGTGGGAACCGACACGTGAGATTGGCCATATTTTGCAGAGCCGTGTGACCCATGCAAGGGAGAACTGGCAGAGCGAGCCGCTCCGATCGTTTCTCGAAGTCTTCACGTGGCTATCTGTGATAGTTGGGTCGTTCGCATTGTACGACGATCTGTTGTTGGCTCTGCAGCTGGGTACATTTTCGGGAATCGCAGTTACTCTTTCTGGCGAATACTACCGCCGAAAGCGCTCGGAGTTCATACATTGGGAACACGAGGACGAAGACCAGGACGAACGCACGACAAACTCATGTGATGTACATGGGTACGAGAATCGATCTGCAACAAAGAGCGAACGACCGAGAGTGCTACCAGCAATGTTGTTGTTCGCTTACATCGGCTCTGGCACGTTCCAATGGATATACGAGAACATTCGAAGTCTTGAAGTGACCGTGCTACTCGCAACATTTGCTGGCTTCGCTTTCCTCTGCGTTGCTGATTTGTTGGTGCAGTACAAACCAACTCGCTGGGCTGGCATCATTTTACAGGATCGTTTTCTGCGGGCTAAAGACAACTGGCACGATAACCCAGTGCGCTCGTTCGTGGAGGTCGGATGCTTTTTGGGCGTCATCTATGGCAGCTACGCCATATACGGTGATCTGATCGTCGCTACGCAAGTCGGGACAGTCTCCGGTATGCTCGTCACATTGATCGGTGAACAAGTGAGAACTCATACACGGACTCTCCCGATTGAAGGTCTGGATGATCCGGCAAGTGAGAAGTCCCGTGTTCTTCCACTTCCCGTGATGAGCCTTCTCGGACTGGTCGGTGCGATTGCGTTCAACATCATCTACACGCACTTGAGGAGTATTGAGGTGGCATTTGCATTGGCTACAACCAGTGGCGTGGCTTTTGCATTGCTGGCAGATGTATTTGTAATTTGGAAGCCAACTAGGAAGGTCGGTCTCATCCTGCAAGATCGCGTGTTGTACGTTCGGTACAACTGGAAGATCCATCCAGTGCGCTCATTGATCGAGATCAGCGCGTGTGTTGTCGCGTGGTATGCTTCGTATGTCTTCATCTGGCGGAACGATCTATTGGTGGCAATCCAAGTGGGCACCGCCACTGGAATCGCGTCATGCGTTTGCGGAGAGCTTATCGTCGAGTCGGTGACTACATTTGAGAAGAAAATTCTTCAAGGAGCCGCCACTACTGCACGGACTAAGTACGTTCTTTTTGCATGTTATTCGTGGGGTGCACAGCTGATGTTGTGATGTGTTTACAGCGCGCAAGTGGATTCAGCGTTTCTGGCACTCCCTTACGAGGTTCAGTTTCAGGTAGCCCACTTCTTGAGCCCCGAGGATCTTCTAGTAGCAAGAGCATCCTGCCACAAAGTCAACAACATGCTTCGAGCAGAGTCCGCTCGTTATTGGCTGTACGCAAGTATACGACGGAAGTTTGGCGGCAGCCGCCGTCGGGAAAGTGGAAGTATTGACCAACGCATGGGCGGACAAGCGCGGTCCCTTATTTATGAGGCAATCAAGATCGTGATTCCCAAGCTCTTTAACACAAGGTACACCGTCTTACTTGCCTACACCTCTGTGTTGAGAAACCACGCTGACAAGCTCTTGTTTAGGGACCCGTCGGATGTCCTTTCGTCACGGGCCGATGTAAGTCGTGCTCTTAAGTGGGTTTACTTGAACGCAGACTGGATTCGGTCGCAAAAGCTGGCTAGCATACCTGAAGACCATGAAGGTCAATTCCTTCGGTAGGTTTTAGACACCTTCAGTACTATGCGTGGTACCAATGACGTTTGACCGCTAACTTGTACTGTTCTTGTAGTTTTGTTCCTGGCGACATCGCGTTCGAAGTTTTCCGACACATGCCAGACAAGAGCTACCTCCGCATTGCTGTAGAACGTGAAGACGACTCATCGATCAAACAAATCGATGTGCCCGTAGCCATCTACACCAAGCTTCAGAAAGACCCTTTCAGCTTCGTCGCCGCAGAGACACTCTCTGAAGTCGATGCGTTCTCCAACTGGCACGTCGCCGTAGTGACTTTTTTTGCCATGACGCTTATCTTCATCGGACAACTGTCGAGCGACATTTTGCGGCAGCATGTGCTGCCCGAGTCGTTTTGGTGGCCAGGGTGAAAGGGTTGCAAGTTGATAAATTGAGGTAAAGGTACCATAGAAGCTACATGGATCTTCAGTCTCACTCGTTATGCCATCAGCGAGATCGTTGTACAATTCGCAAAAAATAGGTTTGAATCGAATCAAAAGGTCACGGATCCGTTTCAGCCGTTTGGGCCGCAATGGTGTTGGTCCGAAGAGTCTGCGGATCGAAGTATTCTGCTCAAGAGTAGCTGCGAGAATGCAGACAGAAGCGCCCAAGTCGATCACCACCATATCGGCACAATCCTTGGCTAGGCGGAAGCGCAAGGCCCTCATGCCGTCGTTAGTGGTTACGGTTGCGTCGGTTTGTTTGGGGTTGGCGCGACAACGAATATCGAAGCGATGGCCGAAGACCACCCAGAGGCCGCAGCTCTCGCTTCTCTACGTGTTGATTGTAGCCAGAATTGTACTCTTGATGGTCCCCAGTGTCACCGCACAAACTACATCGTACGTAGGCTTCCCGGACCCGCACTACTCAACGACACGGGAAATCAAGCGCTTTTCCTGTATCGGCGGTCGCAAGAATTGTCCCGACAACGGAGAATACGTCGCCGCGGGTGGGAACCTGACGGTGACGATCGTTGAAATGCGCAACCTGCCTGATCTTGACGGCTTTGGGCTAGCAGGCTTGACGACTGATGCGTTTATTGAAGCAAGTATTGGCGACAACGTGCGGCGATCCGGAACGATTATGAACTCGTTAAACCCAGTGTGGGCACCATGTCTGAAAAAAGGGTGCACCGCAAATAACGACACGAAGCGCGACTTGAACTTCGGCTTTCGGCCGGCTGGCACGGCGATCACTATTCGTGTTTGGGACGAAGACGACGGCTTCGAGTTCGGCGACGATTTGATCGCAGAAATCACTGTCAATGCGATCTACTGCTCTGCATTCACGGCACGAACGCAAAGTGTGATCAGTGACGAGGATTCGGTATGGCATATGCCAGACCAACCACTTTGTGTAGAAGAGATGTGGCTCCCCTTGGTGACCTCTACCGAGGCTTGCGTTGTCGATGGCGTTGTGAGCTCAACCATACCGTGTATGCGCTTGCGCATGACATCGTTGCCCTTCCAGATGAAGACCGAGGAAGTCTTTGTGAACAACATCACGATCAATGGCGGGATGGGCGGTTATTACGAAAATGTTGAGTCCTGGCTGTACGGGCGAGTCTTCGCGTCCTCAGGAACTCAAATGGCAAGCTATTTCCGCATGGACCGATCGAAGGGTGGCCTTCTCATTCGCTCAGGGAGCACACTCAACAACAACAAGGGGAACACGAGTCTGATCTCGGTCTACGGGTACGCGCCACTCGGTCGCGTGACCTTCAATTTCGACGCTGAGCTGTTCGTGTTTCGCCGCGTGGATGACGCCGCCTCTCAGCCAGAGTGGCTGACAACCAAGTTTGGATGGACAGCCACGCGCGAGTATGCGCAACTCGTCGGTGTTGTCGGCGATTATCTCGCCGTGTCCCGCAATTTCTCGGCACACCCGAAGAACAAATACGGCGACGCTCTTGGTGCGGGCGTGATCACCGGTGCAAATCTCGCCCAGAACTATACTGACAACACGCTTAGCATGTACTTCATCGTCGCACAACCACATGAATCCCTCGACGTCATCGCAACCGTGTACTCCAAGGACTTGAACCCCACAACGTTTTTCTTGATCTCGCTCCAGTTTGCACCGACGTTCCTGTTTGTGCTGGTGCTTGTTGTGCGGTACATGCGGCGCATGAATTGGCGGATCGAGCGAGTCCAGTCGTTCTTGGCAGAAAAGGTTCTGGATGAAGCCGACGATCCGCTGTTGCAGCTGATCGCAGCCAGTGGCGCTGACAAGTCAGAGAAGACCGCAAAGGCCCCCACGACCCCCAAAAGAGTGACCAAGCCAGGAAATGACGTCAACAATTCGACTAAAGACAAGACCAAGAGCCTTCACTCGGGCCAAGACATCGTGGCTTCTCTGTTTTTGTGCTACAAGCAGAGTCCTGGCAACCTCGAGTTTCGGCGCAACCTGTTCTACTCGACATTCGCAATCTATTTGATCTGCGTGATCCCGATCCTGCTCCTCGTTGCCTGGGGCGTGACAACGATCGTGTTGGTGACACCGCCGGCGTTCGGCTTTGGGCTGATTTTTCTTGGGATCGGCGGTTTGGGCACGACCTACGCGTTGCTGCGTTGGCGGCGCATGGGGTGGCGCATGACCGATGAGGTGCTCTACCTCATCGGACTCGCGTTCACCTCTGCGTTTGTCTTCTTATTCACATCTACTTTGGCGGATCCGCGTGTATTCGTCGGTGGCGAGAATGTCGACTTCTTCTCTCTCAGTTGCGTGTTTCTCACGCTCAACATGATTCCGATGCTGTGGATCGCATTCACAAACGACGCGAAACTAACCAAGTCCCTCACTCAAGTGCTAGCGGTCGTTGGCGCCTCGAAGAAAGTTAACGTTCTCAAGACGAAGTTCAAAAACCTCGGCACAATGGGCCTCAAGTTTGCATCAGCCAAGTCTGACCAGCAGCAACAACAGCAACTTGCCGGAAAAGGGGGTGCAACTCGCAAGAACCGTAAAGAATCGGTGTTTGCGCCGCTGATGGGTGACCACTACACTGTGGAGCAGACGATTCCTGGATTCAATCGAGCAGACATCTTGCAAAATGCGTTCGTGACCCCACCCGAAAAGAAGAAGCAAGCCAACAGACGGTTCTACGGCTACGCCGTTGCGACGCTCGTGATCTATATTATTGTCGCGTCGGTACGAAGCGACTACCCTGCTCAAGCCGTCGGCATTTCTTTAACCATCTTGCTCGTGGATCTATGTATCTACATGTTGTATCGCGGCAACTTGTCGTGGTCCGCTGGCTACACTGTATTTCTCATGGGCAGCGTGCGCGTGTGCCTCGCCGCGACAAGCGGCAAGTATTGGATCTTGGGCCATGCTTTCCTGTACATGGTGTTCGGCACAGCGCTGTGCCGCGAAATCATCGGGCGGAACCTACCACGCATGAACAAACAGGAGGCTGGCGGCGTCACGTTCTTCGGCCATGAGCATTCAAAGTGGAGTCACCTGGATTTGTCGACGACGCCAGAGTTTGTACTGGGGTTTTTATCGTTCTTCTACGTGTTTTTGTTGCTGGCTGTGGCATTTGGCACCGATGCAAACGACACGATCCGGGTGCCCGTGTGTGGCCAGGAGTGGCCGCTCTGGGTGTTTGGCGTGCTGGCTTTCATCGTTGTGCTCTTCACGGGCCTCACGCTTGCGACCTCACGAGCCTTCTTTCTGCAAAAGGAACAGCTTTTGTCCGAGTACGCGACCCAGGTGTACCTGTTCTTCAAGGCGTTCAAGCTTCCATTCATGCTCGCGGCCGCGTCCGAAGTGCTAGTGATCTGCTCGGGTCTGTTTGTGTTTGCGTCCACACAATCGAGCTTCATCCTCGTGACGTCGATCTTTGGGCCTCTTATTATGATGCTCTCGCTGGCTGTGTACGCGCAATGGCGGAAGAATGATTACCGACTCGTGATCTGGCCACCCGAGGAAGACGAAGAGGACTTTTTGGATGACGACGAGGACGACGATTTTGACGAGGAGAAAGCGCTCGAGAAAGAGGCAGAGCTCATGCGCGAGACGTTCGTGCTTCCACCACTAAAAGGACGAAGTACGACAACTTTTTTCGACGACAACGACGAGACATTTAAGATGCCAGCTCTACCTGCGAAAACTAGTCTCCAATCAAAGCTTCTTCAAAAGCCGAAGTTACTTGGTGGAGGCGCCGCAAAAGAGGAAGAAAGCAAGTCAATGAACAGCAACAGCTCACTCCTGGCACGAGCGAGGCTCATGCAGCAGCAAAATAGTAAGAAAAAGAGTATGGCTCAGGCACCGGGGTCCCCATCGTCTCGGGACCTCGCCTCTGTCGCTGAGGGCGGGACGATTGCGGGCATTGCGATGAATCCCGCCGCCTCGGTGTCTCCAAAAGCCGGCCGCCCTCCACGCTTTGCCATGCTGAGGGACTTCTTCAAAGGCCGACTACGCTTTCGTGAGTTGTTTGCGAAGGCGACGTGGCGCAAGTACCAGCAAGTCAACTACCTCAAGAGTCAGGAGTTGTCGCCGCCTGGCAGCTCGCGTGCGTTGTTGCTCAATACCGGATCGGACGACTCGTCTCCGAATCTCTTGATGGCCAATAGCTCGACTATCGACTTCGCCAAGATGTCTCTTTACCAGGCGTTTCGTCAGGGCTTTTTGTTGCCGCATGATTATGTTACGCTTGGTTGTTTTGCAATGCTTCTGGGCCTCATGTTCGTGTACGGGGCGATTCTCACTATCACCGAAACGCCCCAGTGGCTCGGGCAGCTCATCTGGGTCGCAGCGTACGTAATCATCTTCTCGCTGTTCCCCACTGTCAAGTTCTTCAAGATCGCTGGCGTCACTCCCGACATGAAGTTTGCCTTCGGCGCTAGCTACTTGGTTGCGTGGATCACGGGGTTTATTTTGTTCTTTGCTGTGATGAAGGCAAATGTCAACCGTGTCGAGTCGCTCGTGATCCTCTCGACCCTCGTATTCTACCCGATCTTCTTGCTCTTCATTGTCACACTGTGCAAGTGGAAAGACGAAAACTGGGAGATCACGCGACCACTCAAGCGCACGATGGGGTTTTGCGGCGGTGCGATCTGTCTCTGGATATTCGAGATGTATGTGTACGCTGGCGTGCTGTTCGGCGGCGTGCTCACCTGTCTTGCGCTGTTGTTTGTGTTTATCACGTTCTTTGTCGTTAAGTACGTCGAGAACGACATGTACCTCGCACCAAAGTACCAGCGCATCGCGAACAACATCATCATATTGGTCACCATCGTGGTGATTATCATCACGTTCTTGTCCGGCTTGTCGTTCTTCTACTCTCTCTCGGTGATCTTTGTGGTGCTTGTTCTCAAGTACTCGGTGCATTTTTGCTCCGCGTGGGTGTTTGGTGGACGTGAAGAGATTTCCATGTTCTACGCGCCGTACGTCTTCCCCGCATTTTCCTACAATGCGTACACCAACAACGTTGTGGACGAGAACCGGAATGTGCGCTTCATTTACTTACTGCTGCTGATCTTGTTTATGTGGGGCGTGAGCGGTGTCATGTTCTTCGACCCACTTGGCTTTGGTATTGGCCTGTGCAGTCTCGTGATGTTGGTGTTCGCTAGCGTCACGGCCCATTTGTGCGCCGTCACGCCCGTGAAAATGGGCATCGCGGCCAAGTATGTCAACGAGATGATCCTCAAAGACGCGAGCGAGGCCTCGAAGAAAGTAGCGCAAGACCGCCGTAAGCCATTCACGCTTGAGTGCGCAGAGTTCATCGAGCTTGAGAAGCGCGAGAAGAAAGCCGAGCTTGAATTCCAGGCGATCGCGTACGGCGGAGGTGCGTTCGCCAAGCAGAAGAAAAAGATCGAAGCGGCCAAGCCAGACGAGGCCGAAGAAGAACAAGCGGTTCCGTACCGAAGCAGCGGCGACATTGCGATGGAGATTGACGCACTCGAACGTAGCTGTTACATGACAACCGAGGACGGCATCGATGTCCCGCTTCCTGATGGGCTCTTCACGATCACAAGTGTGCTGCGCGAGATTTTGGAGCAAGGAGTCGGGCCGTTTGGGTTCTTGTACGGTCTCACGATCCCATTTCGAGTGTTCAGGTACCTCAAATGGCGCTATTTGCCTTCCAAACGAGACCGAGCGCGTGCGGCGCTCGAAATGGCCATGCAGGAAGAAGCGTTGGACGCGGAGCTAGATGCGATCGAAAAGGGCGCTGGGGCCATGAGCCACGCCGGCACTGGACCATCGTCCACGATGACCGCGGCGGGTGGATCCGCGTGTACCGACTTGGTGGGCATTCTGCTGGAACTGCCCGTGCTCGACGAAGAGCTGGACCACAACTTTTTCGAGGAGACGAGGTGCATCATCCACTTCCAGCTGCTCCTGCTCAACGCCGCGGACGCGCGCCTGAGCCGTGAAAAGATCTTGTTTCAAAAGTTTCTGCGCGAGAACCGCTTCAAGCTCATGTCGAACGGCATCAACCCGCCGGCCAACATCTTCAAGACGAGCTCGTTTGCCTCGATCGACATCCCGCTGGTCGCGGTGTGGCTCATCTCGCTCACGCCCGAGGAGCGCGCGCGCTTCCACGCGCTCAAGGCCGCGTTCAACGAAGAGATGGAGCGCATGGACGCGATCATCGACGCCGAAGACCACCAGTCGCGGCTCCGCCAGATCGAGTTCCGCGAGTCGTGGAAGCCCCTCGAGGACGCGCAGTGCCGCAAGCGCATGCAAGAGTTTTACGCGCGCCGCATGCGCCGCGAGGCCGAGGGCATCTTGGCGTCCGAGCTCGAGAACCAGGACGAGGCGCTCGTGAACGCGCAGGAGGCCATCCTCGAGATCGAGTCGGGCTACTCGTGTGTGCCGGGCGAGTACGGGCGCGCGCTCCAGTTTGTGGACCGCGAGTTCCCGCCCGACGCGACCTCGGTCGCGAACGTCTCGTGCGAGAGCGAGCTCGCGGGCTGGCAAGTCTCGACGGCCATCAACGTCGTGGCCGGCCTGTTTGACGGCGGCACGGACCCGGACGACGTGAACGTCGGCAAGCTCAACGACTCGTGGCTGCTGAGCGCCGTTAGCATCCTCGCGGCCTCGGGCGGCGTGGACGACGGCAAAGTCGACGCGCTGATCGACCGGATCTTTCTCACCAAGCAGACCTCGCTCACGGGCGCATACGCGCTGCGGCTCTTCAAGAACGGCCAGTGGGAGACCGTGATCGTGGACGATTTTTTCCCCGTGCTGCCCGACAAGGCCAGTGCGAGCGCCGGCGCGGCCTTCGCGCACAGCAAAGACTTTGAAGAGCTCTGGGTGCCGCTGCTCGAGAAGGCCTTCGCCAAGTACTATGGCGGGTACGCAGCACTCGAGCGTGGCGGGTACGTCCACCACGCGCTCAAGGAGCTCACGGGCTACGACGCCCACGAGATATGTCTGGCGCAGGCCTCGCGGGGCACGCTCAAGCAGACGCTGTGGAAGCAGCTGCTCGCGTTCAAGGCCAACAAGTTTCTCATGGGCGCCGGCACGATCACGAGCGAGAACGCCGACACCGAGATCCTGGACACGGGGCTCGTCTTTGGCGCGTGCTACGTGGTGTACGACGTGCGCGAGCTCGACGGGCACCAGCTCGTCAAGCTGCGGAACCCGCCGGGCGACCACGCCGAGTGGAAGGGCGACTGGAGCGACCGCTCCAAGCTCTGGACGCGGCGCCTCAAGAAGCGGCTCGGCTGGAGCGCCGACGCCGACGACAACACGTTCTGGATGAGCTTTGACGATTTCTGCCACGCGTTCCGGAGCCTGTACGTGTGCCACTACTACGACCCGGCCAAGTGGCCCGTGCTCGTGCGCCACGGCGCGTGGCATGGCGACACGGCCTGCGGGCTGCCGACGCGCCACAACGTGGGCTGCGCGCTCGACGGCAACCCGCAGTTCGCGCTCCAGGTCGCGCGGCCCACCGAGGTCCACCTCACGGTCACGCAGGTCGACCGCGCCGGGCTCGCGCCCGTGGACGTGCTGCCCATCGCGGTGTACGTCGTGGCCCAGGGCGCCGCCAAGGACCGCGCGTTCCGCGTCAAGACGCTGGCGCCCGAGACCGTCGTGGCCCACAGCGGCGTGCCCATGCGGCAGCGCGAGATCCGCGTGGACTGCACGCTCGAGGCGCGGTCCTACACGGTGCTGCTCGCAGCCTACAAAAAGGGCATGGAGGGCCCGTTCAAGCTCACGGTCCAGAGCAACTACCCGGTCGCGCTCGAGCCGCTGTGGCCGGCCGTGTGGAAAGACGGCGGCGGTACCACCACGGCGGCGCTCGCGAGCAAAGTGCTGGGCTCGGTGGCCGAGTCGTCGGCGCTCGCGCGGCTCCAGGACAAGAAGAACGCGCTCGTGGCCAAGCTGGCGGCCGGCGCGGCCGTGGTGGACAGCGTGCTGGGCGACGAGACGACGCTGGTCCGCGAGCAGCAGCGCGAGGCGCCCAGCGCCGCCAAGCCCAAGACCAAGACGACAACAAGCCCGTGGCTCGAGCAGTGGGACGACGCGAGCGGCAAGCCGTTCTACTTCAACAAGCAAACGGGCGTGTCGTCCTGGGACAAACCACCCGACCTCTGAGCAGGCCACGACAAGGGACACACGATGATCAATCACATTATGGCGCAGTTTATAAACGAGGTGAGTCGAAAGCGAGGGAGCTGGCCGCGTGGCATTTTGTTGTTGTTGGGTTTTTCGGTCGAGCCACGGCGGCGGTCAGGGAAGCGAGGCTCACGCGAGCTCGACGCTCTTGCCGCTGGCCTGGCTCCACTTGAGCAGCGCGTCGAGCATGGCCTGCTTGTCGGCGTCGCCCGTGACGAGCACCTGCTTCTTCTCGATGTCGCACGCGACGTTCTCGACGCCTGTCGTCGAGCATTCAGAGGGTCAGCATGGTAGGGTTCTTGTCCCTGGCAGTGCCATATCAACCAGGGAAAACGCACCGGGGATCTTGGTGAGGATGCGCGTGACGGCGCTCGAGCAGCCCTCGCACGTCATGCCGACCTTGAACTCGGTGGTGTTGGCCATGGTTTCCTGGAGTGAGCGCTGGGGGGGAACGGAGGTGCGGAACCGAGATCGAAAATGGAGAAGTGAGAGAATCGACACGTGCATCTCCGGACCGGAGCCGTCCGGAGAAGAGAGGGGAGAGCAAAAACGAAGACACCCCAGCGTCCGCTCCGCTCTCCATACCTACCCCTCGTCCGCCCCACTCAAAAACACTCCAGGAAGAGGATTCCGCAAGTGTTCGGTTCCTTCGAATCGACTTGGGTTGAGTATGGAAAAGGGGTGCGCCAAAAGCACCTGGCATCCACTCTCCGCTGGGAGCGAGCCCGTCCGCCATGTTTGCCATGAGAACACTTCGACCTGAAGGATGTAGCGCAATTGTTGAAAGTGCCGACGATCTCGATGGCACGACCACGCCCCAAAGGTGCCGTGGAATCCACTGCTCAAGGTACAGTACAGAGGACGATGGGGGATGCGAATCATCCTGTCGCAGCGATTATTGAAACGCCGCGGATCTTGTGCTAGAAGACCGTCCCCTGTCGTCCACCACCGCCAGAAGTTCTGGC